>JABFFI010000503.1:0-35413 GCA_013623725.1 Fusarium robinianum | reverse complement strand
GGGGGCGAGAGACAAAACAAACGGCTTGTCTCGGTGGCCTACCGCCGAGTTCGCTCTCTCTCCACCTCCCACCATGATCTGCAGGCACACATCACAAGCGTAACGGGCGTCAACCACATGCCAACGACGACGCAGGCTAGATATAAACACCACAAACTCCAGTCGAATGCCGCTACATCAAACGGCTTCTCACTTCTTGGGGCAGGTGATCTTTCCAATGGGCTTTCTTCAATGGTCTTGTGGGATGTCGGTATCCAACGTTGCGGCAGTTAGTTGCGCATTCTAGTCTAGATGCCGATCTTCATCCTCCTTGGGCTCCAAGATACATAGGCCTCCACAATCGCATTGCCTCGTGTGCAAGGATCTTCAATGGAAAAGGAGGGTAACAGTGCCGCCCTCTTGGTGATAAGGCCGCGTGCAATATCCTTCTCGGCGATTGCGTTGCTTCAATCTCATTGCCAGTAATCCGTACGGATACTGCGTATCGCATCGATGATTGTCGGGAGTGCATGGCAATGACGATTATGACGATGTACCCTTGCTAGTCCCGCCGTCATCTCATGTTCACCAGTCTATTACATCACTTGTTCTCAGTCTGTACCAAGGTAGGTAGTAGGCGCTTCGTCCCAGCCGATAGGTACTGGCTCTGGTGCACTAGCCACACCGCACAATTTTGGGCTGCATGCAGATGTGCATCTGGTTTTCTTGAGACAAATGACGTTGATTTGGCCTGGAGATTATCTTTCCACACAATAATCTCAATTGAGGCTAAGCCACAACCCTACATAGGTATCACCTAGGTAGGTACCTACCTAGGTACGGATACGTACAACTACTTCGTATCTGTAGTGCCTGCTGCTACGAATATGTATGTACTCTGTATCTTTCAAGCACATATTCGTACATGCCGGGTATGTGCTCCGTACATAATATCGTGTACTCCATAGAGCAGGGCGGGATAGACAGGACTGCCTGCATATATGGTGCAACTCGCTTCATCCCTTCAAATCCCCAAACAATCCGCCTGCCTGCTCATTCCCGTCTCGACCGGGTTCGCTCATATTCGTAGGTCTCTCCCGCCTCTCCCGGTTGCCGGCTGGGCTTGCGCCGTGGCGTCCATCACGTGTCGTACCCTCTCAAACCTCCACATCAAACTCCCCCCTCCGTTTCTTTCTCCATCCCCCGACTCCATCTTCGATGGCTCCCCGTGCTCCGTATCCGTACCCTCCTCTCACCGCCCCCAAGTATACGAGCCAGTGCCAGCTGCAGGAAATGCCTTTATCCCAGCCGCAATCCAACCCACAGCCCGCAGGCCAAGCCCGCTTCATCTGAGGCGCGTTTGCCCCTCCCCCTCCTCCCCCTCCTCTCAACCTCTCAACCTCCCCAGACAGGTTGTCCCTGCCAGGACCTCTCCAAATCAAAACGACGACCCTCATCTTCGACTTCTGACGCTCACTGGAAATGAGCCGCCCCAGTCGGCGCGCGCGCGTGCAGCGGCCGCATGAGCTCCCCCATCCCTGCTTCTGTTACAGGTCACATTTCCAATGAGAGCTTTGCCAACCAAGAACCCTGTTACGCCCTCCGGCTGTCTGGAACTCAGATTGCGCTCGGCTCAGAGTCTCGGTTTTTCTGGGTCTTGGGATCGGCCTTCCATTCCGTCCTTAGAGCTGTTGCAGGGACAGCGCCTATATGTATGGCAAGCTTAGCGCGGGATTCAATGGCCCATGTCGCCTATTCCCCTCCAAGCAGCATATTCGTCTACTTCGTACTCCATATCCAAGAATGAGAGATTGGTAACCAGTGGCTGGAACTGGGAGGAGGAGGAGGAGGCGCCAAGACGTACTGCAGCCGCGACAGCTTCAATGGCAGCGCACCGCGGCCTTTACGCACACTCTTTTGCATGTATGTACTGGGGGTATCTGCCGCGGACTATGCAGTAGCCGCAGTAGAAAATCGATATCGGCAACGATTTCCAGTATGAGCACTCGATTCGGTTCCGATCGATGCGACCTTGGCATTTTCTCCATACTGTGCCTCACAACCCGTATCGACTCGATTGATGCGCGGAATAGGTACGGATACACATATTTCTCACGATAGATCGACAGCGTCCCACGCGTCTCTCCCCGGTTTCAGACAATCGTCAATATGTATTGTCGCATGTTGTGTAGTACTCTGTGCTCTGGGTGGTCCTGCTCTCTCCAGAGGTACAGTAGGAAGGCTGCGTCGGTGGTTCTCACTTGCTCATCTCATTGGGCTGAGCCCTCATCCTACCTTGGGTAGTTTCTATGCGGCCCGTCCCTCGGTCTCCCCTCAATCCGACCGGTCGGCCCCAGATGCCCAAGACTCTGTGTCTGTGTGTCTGTGTGTCGTGTGTGTGTGTGTGTGTGTGGCCAGCCCATCCTCATACTCAGCTTCTCGGCTCCTGGCACCACCCAACACCCAAAGTCTGGTTTTATTGACAAGGTTTAACAGAGGCGAGCATTCCGAGTGATGATATCCAGGTTTATTGTGTCAATATCCCTTCCCCAAAGACGATCCAAGAACGCGGCAGCCCCATCGGATGATCGCCGGCCTCCAGATCTCCAGACCCATGGCTCACCGACTTACCGCCTTGGGAATAGCATCCAACCACACTTTCATGGGTTTCTAGAGAAATGGTCCGATTTCCGCATAGGCTATCGCGAGGCTGGCCTGGGCTCAAGACGCCAAGACTCTGTGGGCGTGTCTTTGCGTGACTACATCGCTGTCATCCAGAGCAAACGGCTGTCAGAGGGGACCTTGGGGATGTGGTCAGCTCAGAGTCGGTTAACGGAACCGAGGGGCGCACGCATCTATTATACCTACCGAACTCTGATATAGGTACGGAGTACAGAGTATGTACATACGAGGTGATACTGACATGGACGACCTGCATGTGTGTCTCGACTTCGATGGGCTCGGATCCGTGGCCTCGTCACCAAGCACTCCGGCTTCACCCGTCGGTTGCAAAAGCTGAAAAACGCTGTCTTTTTTAACATGGAGAAATCCGCATTCCCCTTGCCCGATTTCGAGAGATCCGTGGTTCGCCAGAATCCAGCCGGCTTCAGGGATCTTCCCTCCCCCTAGCGGGGTGATAGACTATGTAAACCGCACCATGACCAAAGCTGCAACACCAGAGTGAAGCCTCCAGCGCTCACAAGCCAGCGCCTCAACACCTCCTAACCCCTCCCCCAAGCCCCCCCTCGTCCCAGCCATGCTCAGAAGCGCATTAATTCGAGAGGGGGGGGAAACAGACGTCAAAACTGCCGATCACTGCAGCTGCACAGGAGCACAGCACCTCATTCCATCACACAGGCTACCACAAATCAGCTGGCACTGGTCCTCGCCTCCTTGCTGCTGCTGCCGCCGCCTCGTGGTGCTGTTGGATCCCAGGTCAATCGCCGTTGCCTGTCCCTGCTCGGCTCCATCCACGGTCACGGGCGGCGAGGCCAGCACTTCCGGCTGCAATGTTGCGGAGTGTATCCCGTAAGCGTGGAAGCACTCCATGATGATCTTTGCCTTGTCCGCGAAGCTCTTGACGGTTCTACCATCAACGACTATGTGGGCAGATGCGATAGATTTGTGCTGGTCCAGGCGCCAGATATGCAACTCGTGGACAGATTCGATCCCGGGAATCTAGATACCGTCAGCCCAGGGACTTGCCCCCAGAAAGCAGACACTTACCATCTCGATATCGTGCTTCACATCTTCCAAGACGATTCCACCTGGAGCAATCTGCAGGAGGATAGCGCCGCTGTTCTTGACCAATGGAACTGCTGAAACCATGATCATAACGGCGATGAAAAGCCCAACTGCAGGATCGGCGTAGTACCGGCCATCTCCCTTAGTCTTCCAGATGATCACCGCTGCGATGATGACGCCAATGTTGTTGAAGGCGTCCCCCAACACATGGATCAGGACGCCCAACATGCCCAAGTCCCTTCCTGGGGACTTTGCAATGACAGACATATGCTTGTGCTCGTGATGACTGCTCAGGCTCTGTGGGGCTATACTTAGTACACGAAGGGTTGACAACTCACGAGGCGAGCCAAGAGGATACTCACGGGGGCTAGACGAGTCTCAGACTCGCTGGTTGCATCGCTAGCCGGCGTATCAGATACGTCTCGGTGTTGTCCCACGACATAGGTGTGCTGTTCTTCATGCCCTTGTCCCTGCCCATCATCATGGTGATCATGTTCTGAAGCACGATGGTCAGTCAGCTCGGTGCTTTACCAAACATCTGCGTGGGGGTTGTTCTCTCACCGTGGAGGAAAGACATGACCAAGACGTTTAGGGCCAGACCGATGCCCCCGACGATCAGGACCAGTTGGGGGTTGTCCACGGCTGCTCCTCGGTCAGCTTCTTCTTGGTTTTCGAGACTTGCTCGCTGATAGAAGACATACGTGAGATATCAGTGAATCGCTCAACAGCCTGCACCATGATGCTAACACCCAGTGCGAGGAGGAACACGCCGTTGAAGAAAGCACCCAACAAGGTTGCTCTCTGCCATCCGAACGTGTATTCCTGTGGTGCCGGCTTTGTTCGTTCTTGAGCCTATCGCAAGACTTTAGTTGTGTGCTTCATCAATAGGTTTCTCGCAGTCGCTCACCGTCAGTGCTACCAGCGCAACTATGATTCCTATCAGATCGCTAAGCTGCCATAAGTCAGTAGGGTTTACGAGCAGCCAGAACGGTTTCACGAACATAGTGAAATGCATCGGCGATCAAGGCGAGGGAGTGCGTGTAGAATCCCACTACACGAAGCAAAAGTGGTCAGTAACACATACATCCTCAACATCCGAGTGCTTCGGGCCTAGAGATAACGACGTACCAGCGAGCTCCGCGATGAAGAAGCTGAACGATACACAGATCGTCGCTATTAACCGCTGCTTGCGGGTGATCTTAAATCCCACCATGTCGTCCGTGTCGAGCCCGTCGCCGTTATATATCCAGATCTGCTGAGAATTCGGGAAGCGGAAATAATTTTCGTATACTGTGGTCCGCCCTGCTCGACGTCGAATACGCACGATGATGATAGGCAATGTCGTGCGAAACGTGCTTGTTCTGTTGGTACTGGTCCAGGAGAGCACTCTTCTCGCCCTTTATACTCCAGAGTTCCCTCAGGAAGGGGACTGATGGCCTGACTGGCGTGTGCACGAGGGCTGAATTACGCGAGGAGTCATGGAACCCGGGCGAAGCTTCCCATCGGCTAGAGTCGCAATCGACGGCGATTTGGTTCTTGAAAGGCGAGAGAAGAGCGCTGATTCAAGCCGGAATGTTGGAGACTAAGCCCTGTCTGTATACAGGAGCTGAAAGAGATTCATTGCTTTACGGCATACAGTGTATCAGGGTATTCTGTTGGCATTCGTACATCAATGACTTCCCGGGAAGATGCAGTTACATGCATTTGCCGAGCCGATAGGAGAGCGGCATCGACCGTGACACCCCAAGCTGGCCCAAACGAAGATATTCTGGGGAGCTTCATCGTGGTTCAAAGCTTCGATTTCTGGCCATCAAGGTGCAATGGTTCCTCCCGTTCGTGGGGGATTCAACCATGGATTCGTCCCCACGAACAGGATCGAACTCTCAAACCTGGCTGGTCTTATGGAGAAGCTCCATCGTGGGGATTTGAGGGCGAGCGATGATCGATCATGACTGACTGAATAAAGAAACGAAGCTGGGAGGACAGTCAAACAGGGCAATGATCCAAAGCAGTTTTTTTTTTTTTTGCTCTAGCACAACACGGGATCTCTTCCTCTCTGACGTGTTCCCGATCATGCCAGATCCAGCAATGCGGTGATGGTAGCACCGCAACGGCTTCGGTCCAGACTCTTCCCGGGTTGGTAGATGGTAGTAGGTCCGCAAAGTCCATATATTCCCGTGTTGCTCCTTTTCGGGCCACGTTACATGTACTTTATTTCCATTTCTTTGAAATGCAGCGAGCCCACCAAACGTGGAGGATGTCACACTGCAGTGTTGACAAACCCGAAGTATCTGATGCTGTCCTGTTGGAACTTCCGAAAGGAAATCGAAATCATCCGTTTTAAGAAGGTCAATGCATAGATCCATCCATCCACGGTCGGATAGAGCCGAGTGTCACGGTTGACGGGATAGGATAGGACGGGGAGGTGTAAGTACGACTGTCACAACACTCACAGCTCTACAAATGACTCGACGCTTTTGGCTCATTAATAATCGAGGCTGGTTAGCACGTAAAGATTACCAGTCATACAGCAATATAAAAAATGCTGAGACGGGAGATGTGACTTTCTGCTGTAATGGAAGTCGTTGGTGGTTGTCGCTGACCCTATACCTAGGTACCTACCCACAACCAACCAATCACATCACGCAGCGACCAGCTTCCGAGTTTGGCGATGCGCGACCCGAGACAGAAACTCCATACCTGCTAAATTAGGAAGGCGGTGAGACCACCTCATGCTCCAAGCTTGATTCTGCCGCGGGCTCTATCCGACCTCACCTCGCGTCGACTATCATGCTGCCGACCGCATTCAACAGCGAAACTCTGCGAGTACTCAACGCCAGCCTCGGATAAGGCTTCGTCAACCGGGCCAATCCGCTGCGACCAACATGCAAGCTATGAGACTGCATCGTCTCCTGCCAAACCCACCAGAATAACGACCGAGCGAGCGACGATTCGATCCCATGTCCCGAAATGGAGGCGCAAAGAACTTGGTCCCGCGCAAGGGACCGCACTGGTCTCATCTTCGACAATTCAGCCGGTCGAGCCTAGATCGCGCTTCATCAGAGCGGCCCTCTTCGCCAGCTAGCGTATCGACCCATTCTACCATCAAGGAGGACCGCCGACCGAGGATGGAGCGCAGGTGCACCGTCACTGTGAACGAGGGGTACACGAAGGATGAGGTGCTGCTGAATTTCGATCTCGTCGGAAGTGATCTAATGCCGGGGACTCTAATGTGCATCACGACCCTTAAGGATGAGTTAAGGAAGCCATCGACTGGGCATGGTAGCAGCACAAAACAGAGTCAGGACCAGAATGGTGGTTGTCAGGGTGCCGCGGCCGCTCAGAATGGGGACGGCGCGGGCTACAAGTATGTCTTTGTCGCAAAGGACATGACACATGAAATGAAGGCGCGACAGCCGGAGGTGGAGGTATCTGTCGTGAGGCACATTGCCGACGCGTTTTGCATGAAAAAGGGTTCCCAGGTTGTACTGACGATTGTAAGGACCCTACCCCCAAGATGAGATGCGATCCATGCTAACTTTTCCAAGATTGACGAGAAAAATCCGGCAACAGAGGCCTCGCACGTAGAGCTATCGTTCAAAGACCAATATTTATCAAGATCGGATATCTGGAGAATGACAGTGGGGGAGCTTACAGAGAGGACCGTCTACAAGGGCCAGTCTATCTTGTTCATGGGCACGATAAAGGCCCAGGTCACTGCTATCTACGTTGGGGGAAAAAGGACACACTCGGCATTTTTTACTCGCGACACAAGACCCATCTTTCGAAGTGAATCGGCAAGATACGTGCTCTTCATCCAGATGGCGAGGGAAATGTGGGAGTTTGACTCGGAGAGTTCGGGCGAAATCATGTTTGACAAGGTTGTCAATGGCTTTCTTCCTGCACTGTTCAAGAGATGGGCTATGTTGAAGGCCAAGCACCTTGTCAGTATCGTGCTTTTTGCCCGTGTTGAGTACGACACAGGCTTGACAGCCGAATTCGATACGCTAGAAGGGGACTACTACACTGGTATTCAACCCTCTGGGTCTCGTCGGCCTTACAAGGACTTCTACCGCGTGGTAGTAAGCGAGATGGCAAGCGGCGAGTGGACTAGGATTCTGCGCCAGCTGAAAAAGGAGTTCAACGTGTTCCGGCGGGACATCAGCTTGCATCATCACAAGCTGATCGCTCAGTCCGAGGTCGAGGGGCCTGGCTCCATCCCCAGAGACACTCCTTCGAGGAGGGTCAAGGCCGAATCGACGTTTTCAATGTACGGGAACGTCCTAGAGGCGGTCAATCTGGCGTGCTCGCAATTCGCACACGACCACATCGACAGAGATCTAAATAGGACGGGAATATCAATCGCCGTCATCAGTCCAGGGTCTGGCGTCTTCGAGGTCGATTACGAAACACTGAGAAGAACAACCGAGGCGCTGGTCGGGAATGGCATCGGTATTGATCTCATTTGCATGCCCAAGATGCCCTTGCATTCGGTGCCTCTCTTCAAGTACCGCAACCCACAGTACTCTGAGGAACATGGCCAACGTCATTCTTCTGCTCTTTCAAGGTCGCTACAAAGTCGGGACAGCACGCCAAACCAACCAACTCCGGTCATTGGTAGTTACCAATCATTTGGGGAATCGTTCTCTCCATCAAAGGGCACTAGTCTAACGCGCCGATTGGACCCCTTGGTCTCGATGGCAACAAGCGACGAGTGGTGCTTCGCGCTTCCGCAATGGCTCCACGTATCTTACTGGACGGGTGCATCAGATGAAGCCCTTTCGTATGAGGGCATTGCCCTGTCAGTATCCAACAAGGTCGAGCAGGATGACGAAGACGAGTTCAATATTCGCTGCCGCATGTACGACCTTCAAATGAGGAGTGTCCTTGAGACAAATGAGATTGAGACAACCCCCCTCCAGGCTGATACACAATTTCCTGCCCATCTTACAGAGCCGCCCTCTTCTCAGAAACTCCGCCACACTGGCATCAATGATGTTATTTACCTCCCGGCCCAGCGAGCCCCCGAAGTCCTATTCGACTACGTCTATGGGTTTCAGCGGTTTGTGCCTGACAGGCTGGCGAGGCCCGGTGAAAAGTCCATATGGAAGCAGTTGCAGGAGTTTGATGAACAACGAGCCCGGATGTCGAGCAGTCGACGACATCATTACGGCTCGCGGCACGCCAAGGAGTTGGATGAGATTGCGCGTCGGCAATTGGCAGAGGATTCTAATCTCTATGGAACCTCGATTACTGACAAGAAAACGGCAGTCCCAGGTCCATCGGTGAGAAAACTGTCGATGAACCTGGGCGAGAAGCCATCCACGGCAATCACGAGAAAGACTCCGGAGGGAACACCAAAGACCACCAAGGGAAGTTCGATAGCGAAACAGCCCAAGTTGATGAGGCAGATCAGCCTCACCCAGAGGGGGTTTGGAATTGCTGCGCCGAAACCTGTGCTTGCAGAAATCAGGGCGGAAACCGTTGGTGCTTCTAGTGGCTTGTCTCTGGATCGCTGGTTGCCCTCGACTCCGCGGGCTGGGCAAGACCTTCGTCCCAGCTCACCCCAGACCATCGCAAGTCAGTCATCAACATTGTCAGCCCATAGGTTTCGACTTGATACTCCAGACACCATTATTGAAGGAGTTCCAACTACGCCGAGCATCCCGATTCTTAAGAGGAACAACTCTGGGAAGTTGGACGCCGCCACGATGCAACTCACCAACGCTTCCATGATTTCATCGCCGTTTAGCACTCGGCGTCAACGACCTCAAGAGGAGCGTGAGGTAGGGTACTCTGACGCTCTTCGGGCAGAGGATGTCATGAAGCTGTACACCAACAAGCTTCGCGCTGGTGTTGTGCCAGAGCTTCCGGCCACCTTGTCGCCCACAACGGCCATCACGCCATGGTTGACGTTGTTGAACCCATCAAACCCAGAGCATCTTTTAATCGATGATACGATACTTTACAGCAGATGGCAGCACGTCTTCCCCAAGACATCGCAGATGAAGGTCCAGAAATGGAAGGCTCTGTGTTGCCCAGCTTCTGTGCCCCTGACGACGGAATATTTCCCCTCAAAGACACAGTTTGATATTGAATATCAGAGACACCCATACAATATCGACCAGAACGCAGACGATGATCTAGCCGAGGAGCCCAAGACGCGGCAGGAGTTCATCCAGGAACTAATCAGCCTGCGGTTTTCTCAAGGCTTCCAGGTAGTTGTCGGCGCTGCCGTTGCCAAGGCCTTTGGGCAGAAGATCATCAAGGTCGGGGACATCTTCTCTCGCAACCAGCAGCTCGAGGATGGGACTAGTATCTTCATGTCTGTGGGCAACATCATCCATCAGCTCTCGTGCGTGAATGGTACAGAAGTCGAGATCAACATCTACATGCGGAAGCCTACCGACACGTCAATGACGTCGCAAGGCTTCGCGCCGATTTATAAGCCTGCCATCCGGACCTTGTTTGACGATACTTATGAGACGCGGGAGATTGATATTCTGAAGCCTCGGCCGGAGCGCAACTGGAACATGATTGACTCGTACATCGCTGGCCACCACGATGAGATGATGGAGAGTCTGCGGTTCTGGCGCGCGAGGTTTGTTCTCATCCCTGTACTTGCGAGGAACGTGCCGGTGTCTCGGACGCAAGGCGGAGACAACGCGGAGGAGGTACGAATCGAAGGCATCAAGCGTCTGGCCCAATCGTGGCAAAAGTATCGCTGGATTCCTCCTCCCGAGCGGCGATATCACTCCAGTGGCCATCGCAAGCGACGGGATCCCAATCCGCTTGACATCGTGTACAAGACCGAAGATCCTTCTGTGGTCATCGCTGCCGAGGTCGAAACGTTGCCTATCGTCGAAGGACTTGAAGCCAGTGCTCGCAAGGGACAGCTTGTGTCTAGTAAGGATCGCTTTAAGAAGTCCAACCTGAACCTGGCAGCGGTAGCAGAGGCAATGCAGCAGCCTGTAGAGAATGGAGGCGTCCGGCTGCAGAACCGGAGGTGGCATCTTCGCCTCCATTATGCCTGCTTCATTGGTTCTGATATGACGACATGGCTGCTGGACAACTTTGAGGATCTCGAGACTCGCGATGATGCGGAGGCTCTCGGCAACGCTTTGATGGTCTCTGAAGAGATCAAGCCCGGGGCATCGAGGAATGAGAAGGATAGGGGCATTTTCTTCCACGTCGAGAAGAGACATCAGTTTCGTGATGGAAACTACTTCTATCAGATCACAAGCGAATTCGCGAGACCGCAACCTGGGTGGTTCAACTCGCGAAGGCGTGACCCTGGAGTCCCTCCAACGCCAGTCATTGAGCCTACGAGTCGCGATTCGCCTCGGAGTCTCATCGCCCGACCGGGTTCCATCAACGAAGAGGCTTCGCCAGTGTCGACATCAACCACGCCAACATTGCCCGTGTCTCATAACAGCAAGCGGCAGAGGGTGGTCCTCAGCAAGGTCATGAAGTACGACGTCGACCACCGAAAGCGATCCTACAGACCTGAACGGATCGACTTGCATTATGACCGGCTTCATAACCCAGACAGTTGCTACCACATACGGATCGACTGGATGAACGTGACGACTAAGCTGGTGGAAGATGCAGTGGAGGGTTGGGCCAGAGAGGCAAGCCAGTATGGCCTACGTCTGGTCGAAGTCCCGATCAGGGAGGCTTGCAACATCACGGAGACCAATCCTTTCCGGAAACCGTACATGATCAAACTCGCCGTGCCCCCCCCTGAGCAAAAGCCCGAAACGTATCTTGATCCCAACTCTCTAGGCCCACAGACGGCTCCGAACAGGCACTTTTACCAGATCGCAGTGCTTAAGAAGTTTGATTTTGTCCTCGATGTAGAGGCGGCGTCAAACTTCCCCTGCAATGTGGATGTGAGCTACTCCTGGGGAAAGCCTGACTTCAAGTACAGCCAGTACATCCACCGCAGTGGTGTCATCCTCGCTGAGGTCACGGACGAGGGCGATTTCTTGATTTTGGCCAACCGGCTGTATAGCAACCGACCTGCAAACCCGCGCGACAAGGAGATCCGGCTTAACACGACTCAGGATCCGTCTTCGCTCGTGGATCGTGGAGGTCGGGTGTCATCCTTTGCCGCGTACTCATCCTATGGTATGAATGAGGCTGCGTCTTCGCCAATGCTCAAGCCAGCATACTATTACCCCTCCCCATCGCTCAAGCCCTTTGACAAGACATCGTCTCCCCTAGCGCCCGACCCGGAGGTTATCAGGTTAGAGCTCGAGGCTTTCTGCAAGGACGCTGCTAGCCTCGAGGACTTTTACACTGAGACGCTGGAGAGGGCTCAAGGAGTCCAGGGCACACCTGCTACGGCTATCATGCCGGCAGCTCTGGAGGCAGTGCCCGAGGCAAGCATTCCCGCGCTGGGTTTGCCGCCGGGCGTGCTCGGTGGGAACGACAGCGCACCGGCTAAGCGGCTTAACAGTCCGATGTCCTTTTTGCGCAGGAGTAGTGTACAGTACGATGGCGGATCGGGACTTAGTGGACGGTGATGGCCGCCGCTGGAGAGGTGTCATGACGACGATATAGGGGGGGAACAGTTTGCTGTGAGGGCCTCCCTCGCATAATGTTGTATAGTGGAAAGGGAAAAGAGTATATTGAGCGTAATGGTACATGACGAGAATTTAGCCATCTGTCTTTCTTTTAAGTAACAAGAACCTAGCCCGTCCGGTTATATGAGAAAATATCAACAAAGTAAATGGGACGCCGTCTGTTTAGATCCCGCCATTGTAGGCTCACCCATATCTATCCATAGTTGTGACAACACTCTTCTATGCAAGGAAATCCCTTGTCTTCTTGGCAAGCCAGAGCAACAATCTATCCATCAAACAACAACGTATCAGAATTTAACTGAAATAGTGCCGTCGTCCCCATCTCAACTTATTCGCCAGCTTCGGGGTTAGTAGGATACCCTATCAAAATCAGTCAGCATCAATCAACCACGACAAAACCCCCTGGGAAGACTAGATGGGAAACTTACACCACGAACACACCGCAATAATGGCATACAGACATATGAGCAAAAACCCCTCAAGCCAATGACTCTTCCCATCTGCGATGAGGTAATTCGTCAACAAGACTGCCACAAACATGACCGCCACCTGGAATATGTCGAAGCTCAGGTTCATGTCCTCGTTTCCCATTCCCCAGCCGATTATCACGAGCAGGGGGATTAGGAACAGCGCGACTTGCATGCTCGAACCGACGGCTACGCCGATCGCGAGGTCCATCTTGTCCTTGATGGCTACCGTCACGGCGGTTGCGTGTTCAGCTGCGTTGCCTACGATGGGGAGGAGGATTAGGCCGACGAATTCTTCGGAGACGCCGCCGGATTCAGTCACGGCGTCGATGGAGTCAACCATGAACTCGGCACAGAGGGCGATGAGCACCGTGGCTACAGTGAGCGTAGCAAGGGCCACGAAGAAGTGCAACTGCGGCTCCTCCTCGTCTTCGTCGTCCTCCCTCTGCGGATTCATGAGCATCTTGGACAACCTCTCATTCTCATCCTGATCCGCCATTCCGCCGCCCACCAGCGCCCCCGGCACGACGAGTCCCTGACGGATAGCTCCGGAGCCGGGACCCTTGCGGGAGGACCAGGGCTTCGCGGCGACTTTTTGGCTCTGTTCGGTGAAGACACTCTGGTGGGTTTTGAGCTGGAAGACGAGGTAGGCGGCGTACACGACGAGGAGGATGACGGCGGTGCCGCGGGAGAGGTCGGCGACGGCGCGGGTGGGTGTCTTGCTTGCCATGTCGAAGACGGTGGGCACGATGACGGACGCAACGGCCAGGGCGAGTAGGGACGCTGCTGTCTGTGCGACGGTCTCGTTGAAGTACTGCTGCTTTCGTCTCAACCCGCCAAAGAAGAAGCAGAAACCCATAACGAGCAGGAGATTCGACAGGATAGACCCGATCAACGACGTCTGCACGATCAGGACCTTTCCCTCAACCAAGGCCAGAATCGCCACGATCAACTCGACGGCGTTACCAAAGGTCGCGTTGATCAAGCCGCCGAGGACCTCGCCGGTGCGCAGGGCGATTTCCTCGGTAGCGAAGCCCAGCACGGCGGCCAGGGGGATGATGGCGATGAAGTTGATGACGAAGACGGCGACGCGGGAGACGCTGTGGACGTAGTTGAGGGCGATGCCGACGGGGGCGGCGATGATGAGGATGTTGATCCAGGAGTTGAGGAATGTGCGCTGGAGCTGGTTGGCGACTGTGAAGGGCTGCTTGGGCTGGACGTTTCGAAAGAGTTTATGCGTGTTTTCTTTTTTGAGCTTCTTCTTCTCGTCCTTGTCTGGGTCGTCGAGATGGTGGTCTTGCTTTGTGTTGTCGCTGAGTGGTGATGTCGTTCTGGTCCCGTCGTCAGGTTTCCGATTCCGAAGCGCACCTTCACCCTCCCCGGCCACCAACGAACGCTGCGATAGAGCGACATCCCCAGACGGACTTGCACTGGCCCTCCCTGGATCTACTCCGTCGTCACCATCCCTACTCTGCTTCGTCTCCGCCACGGTTTCTGCGGCCGACCACTCCCTTACAGGGCCACCACGGCCAGGCTCCGTGTTAGCATGTGTCAGTTTCTCATGGGGGACATCGTCATCATGTTGTTGCTGTTGCTGCTGTTGCTGCTGTTGCTGCTGCTCAAGGCGGCCGCCATCCCAGGGATCGGGGAGCGAGGCAGCGGTTGGACGACGGTCCCAGGAGACATGACGAAAGGGGTTCCAGGACTGCTCGGAGCTGGTTCGACTGAGTGTGTGCGCCTGGCGCTTGAGCTGGAAGTGGTTGACTATAGAATGAAGAAAGAAAGCCGTTAGTTAGTCGACGATCAACGAATGGTTTTAACATGAATTATTGTATGAAGTTGAGGATCACTTACAACTCATTGCCAAGTCTTGGTTCTCCGTCTTCCTCTTGGCACGCAACAGACAGCAACTGAAGGGGGAATAATAATAATAAAAGAAAACAAAGTCAACTGCAATGAATGAGGTCACTGCTGCCCCTCCACTGGGTCAGACTCCTTAATTGCTGTCCTGTCCTGGCTAATTATCAGAGGCCACGTCCGGGGGACGACACTAGCGACAGGGTTACGATGGGGGGCTTGAATTAATATTACCTAGGTAGACCAGGTCTGACTAGGGGACCAGTCAACCGGTCAGAGGCCTCCTCTTCCTCGCGTGCGGCTTATCCTACTTCATCCATAGATGAAGCCATCGACGGGCCTGGGCCTTTCCATGGCGCTTCCACGTCGGTTCTTCTCCGCTGGACAAGCATAATATTAACGCGTACGTACTAGGTATTTCGTACGTAGTCGTGGCTCATCGGGAGATGGAGAAGAAGAAGCAGCGATAATTGTAGTACCTAACCCTTGTAGGCGCCGGACAAGGGGACTGGCGTCTGGTGACGAGAATGTGGTGCCGTTGTCCCGTGTTTTCGCATACTGCTTCGAGAGTCCCAATCGATGCTTGATCCTTGTAAGGCAGAATGCCAAGACGGGCCAAGCGATGCCGAGAGATCTGCTGGCCTTGGCGATCCCTATCTTTTTCCTGTTTCATCAATACCTAACATGTCTCTCATTTCCGTCACTATTCCCGTCACCACACAACAACAAACAACACCAAGGCACTCAATGAAACAGACCTGTGTGGTCCAATGCTGGATATCTCTTTTGTATCTCTCTGCTCTTTCTGTTCTCATCGCTTCGAGTCCGTAACCCTTTCCCGAGTCTGAGTGAGCTATCGCCATGTGAGCTCAGGTATCATCAAAAAAAGAAAATAGAAATATCCGCAGCTTTCGCTCCAATAACGCCTGTATGCCTCTTGCCTTGGCTGCCTCTGTCGTCCGTCTGTCGATGTAATAATAATCGTCATCGTCGTCACCTCCTCTGAGCCACCCATGTGTGCCTCGCCGGAAACGACTCCGTCCCGAGATCGCCATTCCTCATATCTCCATGCCATGTGTCCGTCCAAAAAATCAAGTCAGCCCAGCTCCATTCAGCCCAGTTCACCCCCCCACGACTCCCGTCCCATGTCCTTGTCTTAGATCCAGTCTCCGTCAAGATCGACGCCGACGTCCTTCTCTAAGCTCTCTCTATTCTTGCGAGGGCGTCCCCGTTTTCGCGGCTGTGAGCTCGACCGCGCCCGTTTCTTGCGCCCACCAGGCGTATTCGCCCCCTTGCGTTTCCGCCCTCTCTCTGGCATCACGCTCGGGTCTTCGTCCTCGTCTGCGCTCGGCGTCGCTGGGTCTCCCAAGTCCATCTGCTCCCCGTCATCCGCGACTCTAAATTCTTTGTCGACGTTGAGAAGCTCCACAAACGCCGTGCACTTCTGAATCATCCGTTGTTGATCTTGTAGCCCGTCCATGTGTGATGCCACCTCTTCCCAGAACTTGTCTCCATGCACACCTTGAACCTTGACTGGGGACTTGTTGAGATCTTTGGCCAGCCCCTTTGCTTTGCTGTCGTGGCGGTTCGTCCCCATCCCGTAAAGCCGGCGGAGAAACGTTCTCGCTTCCCACATCGATAGCAAGATAATCGACGCTGTCGTCAATTGGCGGAGACGCTTCGGCTCGATTGCAATCGCCATCGCGGGTGCTGGCGCATCACCACTCTGCCCGTCCAAGGTCGGTGCTGAGTTCGGTGTGCCGTCCAAACCCTGAGCAGGGATTGCAACTGGCGTCGCGTCTGGGATTGTAGAAAGATGGTCGACCCGGACATTGAAAACCTCTGACTCGATGGCCTGAGCGACCGTTGCACCTGTGCTCGTCACCATCTTCTCTAGTGCATTGACAGTCGTCTGCAATTCGCCCACGGTTTGGTAGTCAAAGTAGGCCACATTCTCAACCACGAACCTCGAAAACCCCATGTGCCAAGGTGTCTCTGCCGATGTGTCAAGCTTGCCAAGCTCAAAGTCCATTTGCCCGCACAGTTTGTCCATGAAGCGCTGCCGGTTTCTCATCTTGCTGATCTTGAGGACTTCCATCAAGAAATGCAGTTTGGATTGGAACGGGTTCGTCGTCGCACCCCGACCATCTCCGACTACGTCGCGCTGGTAGGTAAAGGCTGATTGCACTGCCTTGGCGTATTCGCGCTCAAGCACTGTCTCGTGCTTCTCGTGCAGTGCTCGATGCTCGGAAAATGCAAGCTCCGCAAGCTTCCGGTTCGCTGAAGTTTCAAGTGTTATCAACGTGATTCCTGTTTCCTTAGGATGTGTCAAGCCCTGGCGGTTGATGCTGCCCAGCACCTCCATCGCCAGGAACGCGAGCTCATCCTGCGTCGTGAGCGCAATCCGTGTAATGTCCTTTAGGAATCTCTGCGTCGTTGCGCTCGCCACGTCGTCGTAGCTAGTCCCGCCCATGACTGTCAATTCCTTCTTCTTTTTCTCTGTCGAGGGTGCTTCAGCCGCCATTTCTGATCGCTTCTCTTCGATGAAAAGGAATTCCTTGAAAGATCTCAAGATCATCATTTCGAGAATGGGAACCTGATCGTCAAACACTTGTTGGAATGACTTGTAGACCTTCTCAACAACGTAGTTGCGCGGCCAAGATTGGCAGACGAGCCCGACAGCCTCGAGGGCTGCCTTGCGAACTTCCAGGGGCTGCGAAGGGGAAGCAAAGGGCACCAACTGGTCTACAACCAGTCTCGGGACCGAATCTCCCTTCCATGTTGGGAACTTGGCCCTGAAAAGATGTATCTGCTGATCCACGTCGCAGTGCTTGCAGACGGTTCCTGCGAGCATCGAGTACGCCGAGAACATCTTGGTCTTCTTGTCGTCCATCGGTCCAGCCCGCACCTTTTGAATCCCAATCAGACTAGACACCACAAGATTTGCAAGCGGGTCAAAGGATCCCAAGAGCTCGCAGACAACTTGTGTACAAGCAATTAGATCATCCGTGATTCCTCGTACCACGTTTTTGCCAATCGCTTTGAGCAACTGCAGCCGCACTTCTCCAAGGAATTCCAAGTGGACCGCCGAAAGGATAGGGAGGACACGACGGTATATTATGGTGACGGCTCTAAAGGCCGCAAGCTCGTCAGGTCCAGAGAAGCTCGAGAGATGGGGCTTCAGAAGCCGGATTTGCTCAAAGTTGAACAGCTTGGGGTCCGCCTTGGCAAAGATCGTAAGTACTTGCAATGCATCTCGTCCAGAAGGCACATTGGCATCTTCCGACTCCAGGTTGTCGATAAGTCCAAACATGTTAGCGACAAGCTTTGAGCAAACTGAAAAAGGCCCTTCCAGCGACTTGTCCTTCGGCCTGAGAATAGACTTGAAAACCTTGTCGAGTATCTCCGTAACAGTGCCAGATTTCACAGTCTGGATGACGAGGGCGACATGTTCCGTGAGGGAAGTCTGGTAAACGGCCGTGCCGTCGTCACGATAAAAGGGAGCGAACCAGACTTCCTCTATCATCTGGCGCGCAAGATCACGGACGCCCTCGTCAGGGTCTTGGACTCGGCGGAGCAGCCCATTGGCTATCGCGCTACGAAGCGGCTTATTTCGATTGCGCAGGTAGATATCACGGGCAAGCTTCATGGCGCGTTTTCTGACACCGACACCGCTGTCAAGGAATCGATCGATGATGTTTGGTGCCAACGAGGATTCCAGAGCAGGACGCATCCCGATGCAGTTGCCCAACAGGCCAAGGGCAGAGTCCCGAACCTGGGTAGACGAGTCACTGGCGCATTCCAAGATCAACTGAATGACAGCCGAGTCACCATCCAGAATGGACGGGTCTGTCTCGAGGACTTGGTTGACACTCTTCAAACTCTTGCTCCGGACCGTGGCTTGGTCGCTCGCCATCGAGCCGAGTAGGATATTGAGAATCCTGCCAAAAGACTCGCACAGCGGTGAACGCAGCAAGATGATTGAATAAGAGAGCTTGGCTTGGGTTGCCGAGACAGCTTTGAAGGTGTACTGGCTGACAAGCCACTGACGGTCCTCGACCATCATTCTCAGCCGATAACCCAGGCGTCCGAGCTCTTGGTCCCGTTCGTCTTCATCTTCGCCTTCTTTGTAAGAGTCGTAGCCGCTATGCGTCTGAGCAGCCCAGTCTGCGATGAGAAACGAGACAGCGCTAGAAAGGTGCCGGTCGTCCGCGCAGCGGCTTTGAACATATTCAAGGGTTGCTCGATACGGCCCAGCCCATGCGACGATCTGTTCGACGCGACTCTTTTGTTCGAGGGCGTGATTCGCAAGGTCCGCGAGGTACTTGGACAACTCATCAGCATCGTTACCTTCACTCGAACTAGCAAGTCTTTTAACGTGTGAGCGAAGACGCGATATGGCAGCACTGAGGCCACCCAACAACTCCAAGGCCATATTCTTCGTTGGGGCAGATGTTTTCTGACCCTCAAAGAGCTGGAACATCATGAACATCAACAGACGAAGCAGGAGCTCGGCGGATGGCCAATCTGGAGAATCGAGACATGTCGTGAAGTCCTCGACAAAGAGGTCAAGCAAATTTCGGTAGGGTGTGTCCCCAGATTTGGTGGATCCGATGGCTCGTTTGACGATGAAGTTGATGACATAGGTTGCATTGCGCTGCGCAGTCTCGGTCAGGGGAGCAACCGAGGTCTCAAGATCCTTGATAGCAACAGGGTGTTGTCTCGCGCCTTGCTCCTCACTCTTTATCGAGGACACGAATTGCTTGCTCACGGGTAGAGGCTCGCTCTCTTCCTCTTCCTCCCCGTCGCCATTAATGTTGCGGAGCAAATTGCTGCGGTTACGCTCTTTGGTGCTGTCTACTCGACCGGAGCTTGACTGCACCAGCCTCATGATCAAGGCTGAGACAGGCTGAATACTTCCTCCGTCAGAAAGCTTGAACTGCCGGGCGCTTTGCTTTCCAACTGGCAACTTCTCGAGAGAAGTGAGAATCTCGTCGACGATGCCCTGCCGCTGTTGCGGCTTCATTAGGAAAATCTGGCAAAGCATATCCATGGCCACAGAGCGGAGACCATCGAACTTCTGGACACCAAGCACGGAGTCCTTCTCAAAGTAGGCATTTTCCATGAAGATGAGACGCGAAGCCGTGAACTCGAGAGAGTTGATGACCGTGTCTGAGAGCTCAATTTTGGTAACTAGCTCGGCCAGCATGGCGAAAAGTTTCTGGCAGCACACGAAGATCAACGTGACAGCTTTCTTATGCTTAGATAGCAACTTGAAGACTGTTGCGGAGGTTCCAGACGGGCGAAGCTCCACCAAGGGCATTACAATGTCTTCAGTGACGGTCTTAAAAATGTCGACACTCCTTTGAATGACGGTCTCTGAATAGAGTTGCCTATCCTCTCGACCTCCGGAGAGAATTCGAAGGCATGTCCGAGCAGCTTTCAGCATAGTCTCGACCTGAGGAAGTTGCTGGACCCAAGACTCGACGGCATCCTCAGACCAGGTCTCGTCAATCCTGAGTTCCAAGCCATCGATCTGCTTCAGCGCCGATTCACTCAGCTTTGCGATGTGAACCAGATTCTCGACGGGGACTCCATCATAGCACTTGAGGCTGATCGTCTTCTGGATTGCGCTGTGCATCTTTTGTTGTATGGCAGCTGTCATGGTGACCTCTTGATCTTGGGTCATGGTGACAATATGATCATAGCCAGGCTCCATGGCCAGGACCTTCCCTACCGAGTTGAAAACCATACGCACGAGTTTGTCAAGAGCGTCAAGGGCTGCCTCGCCCCGCTGGCGTTGGTCAAGGCTCTCTCCTATGAGGTCCTGACTGTCAGCGAACCCTTGCTGGTCCGCCCTCCGAACGGAAAGATTTCGAGGAGTTTCAGGAGTCTCCTCAACTTCAATGTAATCGTCGCGATTAATGTTAGCCAATGGGAGCTCAATCCGAAAAGAGTTGTTCTTAGCAGCGTCAGGTGTCGGCTGAATCTGTGGCAAAGATGGGTACGCCGGGAGTGTTGGCTGTTGGAACGGCTGTTGTTGATTTTCTTGCTGCAACCTCTGTTCCGGTGGCGGTTGAAGTTGTGGCCGCTGCTGGGATTGAGCAGCTGGGGGAGGCTCGGCCTGGCCCAGGTTCCTCACATCCAGGTATGCAGACCCATCGAAAAGCCTCTTAGACGGAATAGCAACCTCGATCCTAACAGAGTTTGACCTGTGTGCTTGGGAGTTCTGCGACGGTAGGGAATTCGACCTAGGGACTGCTGGGGACTTGGGGAAGGATGGTGCCTGTTTGGGAGTTGGGTAGGACCCCGCTTGCCCGTTTGTTTGTTTCGATTCGGAGATGTTGGCTTTCGTCGCCTTGAAATAGCCTCCTACTTTGTCAAACACGGTTTTCGCGATCGGGGATAAGTCATCGGCGAGACTTTTGCTAGGCGGGGGGTTCGATGATGTTCTAGGAACGGCACAGAACTTGCTAGAGGCTGGTTAGTCTCCGAGTCAGCTGGCGCGCGGCGGTTTCCCATACAAGTGTGTCCTCTGGCTAGGCTTTATGTCCTGTAGAACATGATCCACGGCTTGCTTGACGCTGCGCGGCATCTGAGGTTGGCCCGCGGCCTCTCTGTTCAAGCTATTGAACTCGTGGGCTTGGAATAGGTCGGTGATGGGCAAGGCTGGAGAGCCTGAGCCCAGACTCGGGTCGGGAATAATATCTATCACGAGAGGTCAGAGGATCTGAAAAGCGTAGCCCACGGGTGGGCAAAAATCCACGGCGACCAACCTGAAATGAAGGGAATCGTTGATGTTTGTGGTGAATAGGGAAGCGACTCCTGGAGCGTGAACGGGCGAGTGATGGAAGGGTTAGGGTTCGCAGTCCCCCGATGAGCAAACAGCCCATTTTGGGGACCACCATCGTTATTGGGGCGTATGTTGTCCATTTTCGCACGCTTCGGGATGGCCACTCATCACATAGTTCCCAAGGCAGGAGCAAACGGATGAGGCCGCATCGGGGGCTCGGGATGTATTAGTGAATTGGGGGGATGGGCGTCACAAGGCGGAATCGTTGGAGCTGTTTTCCGTATCGTTCGTTCAAAAAGATTGCGATGACACCTGGTAGGGGTTGGTGAGAGGTTGTCGTTCAAGGCATTGTTGTTCGTTGGGGAAAGTTTGTAAATAAAAGGAAACTCGCGAGGTCCAAGCCTGGGGAAAGTGACAGCCTCGCGAGCTTTCCCAGATGGTTGCTTGACACATTGTGGCCCGTGCGTCAGGTACTAGCCCAGTCGGCGTTTGATCCGATGGAGGTATCGCTGCCTTGCCTTAAGTTAGAGCGCAGTCGGTTTTTCCGGCTGGTGTCCCCAGTTTCCTGTTTGTGCTTGGACCTATGATGGCTCAGCCATTTTTTTGTCTGTGAATTTTTGGATTTCTGCTTGTCGTCCATCCCTTAAGCCTCACCAAGCTGTCTGTCTACAACTACCTACAACTACCTACAACTACCGAACCCAAACCCACCCAAGTCGAGTTTTCTCCGGTCTGATAATCGCACCATGTCGGCAATTGGAACTCTTGTATTCTGCACCGACTGCGGCAATCTTCTCCCCGCGACCAAGGGCACCCAGCGAAATGTCCTGAGCTGCGAGTGCTGCGGCGCTGAAAGCCGAGGTTCGTTTGCTCTTCTGTGATGGCATAGTCGCTGTCGTTCGCTGACACCTTTCAACGCAGATACCGGGGCCAATGTCACCGTTGCGCAAACGAAGCCATCCGACTTCCCGTCCCTCCTGAGACAGAAGCTGCAGTCAAGCGTCCAGGCCGTCGAGAAGCACATGGTGCAAACCGACAGCATCGCCCACGAGAAATGCCCTAAATGCGGCCGCGAAGAAGTCAAGTACGCAAATGTACAGCTGCGTGGTGCCGATGAAGGCTCGACCCTCATCTACACCTGTGACTGCGGTCATTCGTAAGGATTCCAAGACGTTGTGTTTTATAGACGGCGTGATGATTCTAACGAGTACTTTTAGGTGGCATGAAAACAACTAGACGGCCCATGGCTCTATACTTCTTTTTAGCGAGATGCAACAATCATGCAGTAGCACCCCCGACCTCAGGGATGAGGGCATATTCTGTCTCCCCACCCTTCTCATAATCAGCAATATCCAGCGCGACGATGCAACTCTCCCGAACAACCTTCTCCTTATCGTGAAGGAACTTTCTCAGGGTATCCTCAACACCATCCTCTTCACCAAGACCACCCAGGGCCTCAGCCGCCTCGTGTCGGACCATGCTGGCCTCGTCGACATCGCTCAACGCAGCCGTCAGGGCCGGGATCGAGGCGGGGTGCGACAGCTGGCCAAAAACAAACGCAATCTCGTGACGGAACAACGCAGACGAATCAGCAAAGCCCTTGGCGAGTTCAAGCACCGCAGGGACTGCCGTCGGCAGGTCCGGGGGCGAGGCCAGATCCCGAAGGGCGAACATGGCGCGGTATCGGACGAAAAGAGGAGCACTCGTGTCCATCAGCTTCCGACCGAGCTCCTCAACCTCAGCTTTCTTCTCGGATTCGGGCATTGGGGGGGCAGGATCGATGGAGTTGAAAGCACTACCGCCATACAGTCAGTCTTTGGGCAACCTGGAAATCGTCGAATAGAGAAATCAGCATACCTCTGGTGCAGCTTCTCCTTCTGTCGCTCTTCGGAGTTCTCCCATTCAATACGGTCAATGGCGATCTCGCACGTCTCTACGATGCTAATATCCTCTCCCTTGCGGTCCCTGTACTCCTTCAGGATGTCCAGGTTATTCGCCTTGCCCAGCGCGCCCAATGCCTCGGCAGCCTCGTGGCGGCACATGGGGTCCTCCTCGAGGTCGGAGAGGACCTCACGGAGCGGCTTGACCGCAGCATCGTTCAGGGTCTGGCCAAGACAATAGGCAAGTTCATGCTTCAGCAGTGCCGAGGGCGAGGAGAAAGCGGCGGCGATGGCCTCAACGGCCGCCACTTTGGTGGAGTCTTCCTTCCTGGTCACGGCGAGATGCTTCAGCGAGAAGAGGGCTCGGAAACGGATGGGGAGAGGTGTCTCCTCAGAGCAAAGTGACTCCCTCAGGATAGCAACCGCACGCTCGGCGGCTTCGACGGTCTCGTAGATTTCGGTAGAGGTTGCCATTTTCAAGGAGAGTCGTGAGTGGTGATGGCGATCGCGTTGGTGTAAGCCTGAATGAGCGTGGCGGGACACAACTCTCTCAGCTCCGAAAGAAAATTTCCGCGGGGTTGCGGTCTTATCGTTATCTACGAGGTTAACCCCGCCGACGACCGGTGCAAAGGGAAAAAATTGGGGTCGCCTGAGGTTTTTCGTGCCTGATTGATCGCCCAGTCCATGCAAGTTGCAATTTATGACAAAGTGCAGGACAAAAGCAAGGCAGATGAAGGTCAATTGGCCTGTATTGGGGACACAATCATCAGCTCATTTCTTGGGGTAGTGTACTGAGAGTATGTACCTAATCATATCTTGTTTACCTACAGACGCCGTCTGGGTATTTCCCCCGCCGTTGCTATACCTTCTCAAGCCGATATGTACCCCAAGTTCCAAGTTCGCCCAGATCACGCACTAACGGACTAATTATGCCATCCTCCTCTGTCTCGTCCGTTCCTGGATGGCGCCGCCTTAATTGTCCCTAGGTAATATGATATCTCCTTCCCTCCGTAATTGGGGTGTGTCAACTCCGCGGCGATTGGTAACCGGAAGAATCGTCTAGCCTAGAGCTTGCTAAGAAAAAAACCCAATCACTCCCCTCCCTCGCCCGTCTACCCTACACAAACCACCCGTTCAAGTTGCGACTCTTACCACCACAACACAATCAAACAACTCTCTTTTTTCTTCTATCTTCAATATAGACGAGTATAAATCACTTTTTCCTACCTTGGTTTCTTGGCCCTTTTCGCCTTGCCCGGTTCTACCCTTTTTCATAGTCGACCCTTAGTTGTGACCTGCCGCCTCTTGGGGTATTCGCATTAATAAGCTTCGACGTCATATCGCCACTCATCATCCCTCACTTCAACACACCAAAACTCACACTTCAGTGCTTCACCCAGCCCAACTTTAAGGCGCAAAAATCACCATGGCACCCTCGCTCGAAGCGCCAGAGCCCGTCGAGGACGTCTTTGCCAACCCCATCAAACAGAAGCCCCAGCTCGTCGCCCCGGAACCCCAGCACTGTCCCGGCCCCGAGTCGCAACAGGCCGGCAAGGCCGATTCCTGCGCCGGGTGTCCGAACCAGGCCATCTGC
This sequence comes from Fusarium robinianum, assembly GCA_013623725.1. Classification (NCBI taxonomy): domain Eukaryota; kingdom Fungi; phylum Ascomycota; class Sordariomycetes; order Hypocreales; family Nectriaceae; genus Fusarium; species Fusarium robinianum. Next base: position 10,511 of record JABFFI010000503.1, on the reverse strand, counting down.
GCGGCCGCACCCAAGGGCCCTGACCCCGATATCCCAATCATCTCGGCGCGCCTGGAGAATGTGAAGCATAAGATCCTCGTGCTCAGCGGAAAGGGCGGCGTGGGGAAGAGCACGTTCACGTCGCTGCTGGCACATGCCTTTGCGACTAACCCAGATAATACCGTGGGGATTATGGATACAGATATCTGCGGACCAAGTATTCCCAAGATGATGGGCGTCGAGGACGAGACGGTGCATGTCAGTGGTACGGGTTGGTCGCCGATCTGGGTTATGGATAACCTCTCCGTCATGAGCATACAGTTCCTACTGCCCAACCGAGACGACGCGGTTATCTGGCGCGGTCCCAAGAAGAATGGCTTGATTAAGCAGTTCCTCAAGGACGTAGAATGGGGAGACCTCGATTTTCTACTCGTCGATACACCACCCGGCACGAGCGATGAGCATCTGAGCGTCAACTCGTTCCTCAAAGACAGCGGCATTGACGGCGCCGTCATGGTTACCACACCCCAAGAGGTATCGCTACTGGACGTACGGAAAGAAATCGACTTTTGCCGCAAGGCTGGCATCCGGGTGATTGGGCTTGCAGAGAACATGAGTGGCTTTGTCTGCCCCAACTGCAAGGGCGAGAGTGAGATATTCCGCGCAAGTACAGGAGGTGGTCGCGCGCTGGCAGAGGAGATGGGCATCCCGTTCCTGGGGTCGGTGCCCTTGGATCCGCGGATCAGGATGGCATGCGACTACGGAGAGAGCTATTTCGACTCATTCCCCGATAGTCCGGCGTGCCTCGCGTTTCAGGGGGTAGTGAAGAATGTTGCAAACCAGCTGGGATTGGATACCCAGAGCGTGCTGCCGGAATAGGCCGGCACACTCTACCTTTACGACGTGTACGGAGTATATAGACGGATAATGACATGCAGATTTCCCACTTTGTTACGAAGCTCCCGCCTCTTTTGGTTGGCGTGCCTGTTTAGCCTCAACCAGATACCTGCGCCGACTTATCACTCAGACGAGAGCTTTTTGGGGATATCCTCCAGGTCATCTGCCGACTCAAGGTCCATCACGCGGCCAACCTCGCTTGTGTTACGCATCAGCTCCTTCGCGCCGGCATATACCATCCTCATCTCAGCATTGCAAGTAATGGGAAGGTAGTAGAGCAGCACGTATGGTACGGAAAGTCGGCCGTCGGGCTACGCGTAGTATCCGTTAGTATGCCTGCGCCATGGCAGCATGCATCCCGTATTTATACGACCGAAGGAAGGGCGGGATCGGGGTCGGGGCTGATGGACGTACCATGGTCAGGGGGTAGCTCAGGAGGACGAAACGCGGTGCGTGGTCGGGAAGGTCTTCAGCGACTTCGTCGAGGGACTTATAGACTACTTTGTCTTCATCTTGGCGGATCTCGTAGGTGTGCTTATCGATGAGGTCTGGAGGTTTGATTTGCGTTAGCTGGTGAGTGCGATGCGACGTGGGATGTTGCTTCTGGCGGTGGCGATGGCGGGACGGAAAGGAGAGCAAACAAGGAGACGTACATACAAATGACGGCCTGAGGGCCACTAGCTCGGGAAGTAGTCAGACGAAACTTGCGGAGGTGGTTTTTGGTCTCTTCGGAGAAGGTGTACAGCCGCGATTCGGAAGCCTGCGTCGCGATGGGCACATGTTAGCGGGCGTGAAGCCGCACTTTGGGATGATAGGATAGGGTAGGTTGGATGGGACGGAGGAGGAGGAGAAGCGGGCGCTGGCATACCATGATGAAGGTCGGGGATATGGGGATTTGAAGAGTAGGGAGAAGCAAAGAGAGATGCGGAGATAGAGCGGTATCTAGAGAGTAAGATTGTGAGGCCTTCTCAATCACGAGATTTGGTCTGGACGGAGTAGAGGTCAGAGTCGACTTCTCTCCGATGCAAGAGCCCCGCCGAGAACCCCGAACGAACACCGGCCCAACACCAACCAACCCCACTCGTCCCGCCATTCGTCCACGAGTAAAACGTCATCAACAGCATCCCAGCTCCATGCCAAACGAACGACATAGCTACCAGGGGTCACGAGGGTCACAGCACATCCTCCCTTTCCCGGTTGTTTTATAAAAAGCCCTCTCTATAACCTCGGGAGATATTCCTCCGTTTCTCCTCGCCGTCCATGTTTTCGCGCATAGCCCAAATCTCAAAGCACTTGTCAACTCCTGCGGCTACGTTTTCTACTACTCAGCGATTTGCGTTTGGAAGGATCATGGCGACATCTTCGGTGGCGGATGAGCGCAATGCGCGAATGATTCACACGGCGGCGTGCTTGATCATTGGCGATGAGGTCCTGGGCGGAAAGGTAGAGAGATCTGATGCGAATTGGGCGGATTGTGCGACCTGCAGATGAAACGATGCTAACGTTGAGGAAATAGACTGTTGATGTGAGTTGAAAAGTCTGGGCACCTTAGCACGGTACCCTAGATGAAGCTCTAGTACAGAGCCTCTTGTTGACGGGGAATATCTAGACCAACTCGGCATTCCTTGCGAAGTGGTGCTTCTCGCTTGGTATTGTAAGTTGTCTGGCGCAGGACATGACGACCTAGAAGCACTGAGTTGTTCTACTAGAACCTGAAGCGAGTCGAAGTTATTGAAGACGATGAGAGCGAAATCATTGAGGCCGTACGGAGGATGAGTGATCGATATGACTTTGTCGTCACCAGGTGAGAAGCCAATGAATGAGAGATACTGTCGCACACACAATATGACTGACTATCTCAAGCGGCGGTATTGGTCCCACGTAAGGATCCTGTATTTTTTCTCAGACGGGTGCCATGTTCACCTACTAACTGCATAGTCATGACGACATCACTTATCCATCAATCGCCAAGGCTTTCGATCTGCCCCTGGTCCTCCACCAAGAAGCGTTCGAGAAAATGAAGCGATTGTCCAAGCCCCATCCTTCCCAAGTCAACTTTGACTGGAATGCCGACACCTCAATGAGAAGGGCAAGGCTCCGTATGGTCGAGCTCCCGATTGACGAGTCTCGGGATTTGGAGAAGCAAGTCCTCTTCCCACGCGACGACTTCTGGGTCCCCGTGTCGGTTGTAAATGGAAACATCCATATCTTGCCCGGCGTTCCACGGCTCTTCCAAGGACTTCTCCAGGGCCTGCAGCCCTACATTGCGCCGAGACTTGAGGACCCCGAGGGCAAGGGAAATCACAGGATCTTGTTCTCTACGCCTCTCCCGGAGAGTGGAGTTACCGAGTTTCTTACAGTACTGGCCGCCAAGGTCGGGCCTCGTGGTATCAAGGTTGGCAGCTATCCTCGCTGGGGGGAGAAGCGCAACACGGTCACTCTAGTCGGAAAGTAGGTATCGAAATCTGGAGTGTGGAGGGGAAAGCCGCTGACAGAACTACAGGGACCAGGATTACCTGGAGAGCCTGGTTGAGGAGGTCGAAGCGGGCATCCAGGGCCTTAGAATTACGTCGGAGGAGGACTCTGCCCCAGAGACTACTAACGGGGAGGTCAAGGATACGGCAGAGAAGGATGCTGTGAAGGAGGAGGCCAAGGCCACCGCCGAGGAAACTCCTAAAGAGTCCTAAGGGAATACATACGGGGGTTTTGACGTTCATTTGTGAGAGAAATGTGTGAATATTTCTGTATGGCGTTGGATGACAGTGTCAGACATAGAGAGAACATGAGTCGATTCATCATATAACTACATGAGAGTTTATTCAAGGCTAGCCATCATACTCCGTACCGCGATAGTATCAAGCCAACAATTAATTGTCAACATTCAACTTACATTGTGTAGGACAGTGTTTCGGAACAACGTGCCGACTTACAATGTCTTTGCCATCTCCGAGGCAAACCCGGAGCAGGGTCTTAAAACTGTCTTGGCTGTCGTGCAGCTCGGTCGCCAAGGGCCAGGAGCGTTGTCCATGATCGACGATGGATGGAGTGCCACTCTTCGTCAACCGAGATAAGCCAGAGACGTGTTGGAGCCGACTCTCATTTCCCATAGCGTGAGGGGACGGAAGTCGGGAATAACCTGGGGAGGCGTGTATTCGGCAGATACTCAATCATACGATGTGAGACTTAAAGAGTGAGGCGACGACTTTCTTGCATTGCAGATCGCCAGCAAGGCGCCGATTCTGAGACGCAACCGTGGAGTAGCGTCCAGGCCCCGATTCGCGCGACGTGGAAAGGATGCACCTCGACTGAATGGCGGTTTAGTTACTCGCGATACTACGGCAATAGGCCACAAGCACAGCCATAACTAGCTACACCGCAATGGGGTGAGTCTTGGGATATGTATGGCCGTGACAAGGGGATGGCAGACTAGGTAAGGGGTCCTATTGAGCTTGAATCCTCGTGACATGATCGGCGCCGCGGCCGGATGCTAGTTAGAGCTCAGACTGGCTTCGAGGGAGATTGAAACAGGCCATGACGGCCGTCTTGGCGGATAGAGCTAGACATGAGGCCAATCTACCGAAAAAGGGGGGGGGACTGTTTCTAGTGAGGGACGGGCGTGCGTCGAAGTTGTCGTCGCTAACAGTCCGAGAGCCGGTGGAGACGACTGCGCATGGTCCTCCTCAAGATGTCGCTGTCGCCGTTCTAGAAGGCCCATCCATTGACGAGTTGAGACGGGAGCTTTGGGCATTCACACATCGCGTCAGCAGTCGTGTCGTCACGGGCTTTGCTGGTAGTTGACATGGGGGGGCTGAAATGCACGGGAACTGCAAGCCGGAAGTATGATCGATATAGTCCGGACTTGGAGTGGACGAAGTTGCAGAATGCCGCAAGTCGTCGTGGTGTTGTAGGAATGGCTGGAGGCAGTCCTCCCAGAGTCCTCAGGTTGTTACGAGCCCACGTCACGTGCCTTGCATCTGCAGAGTGCGGGCGGAGGGGACCCACCGTCACCAAAAGAAAAATTCCGAGCGAGTCATCTCTTACTTCCTTCTTTCCTCCTCAAGCATCGTCCTCTACAACGTCGTGCTTCCATGCTACATACAGATATGCTGCGCGAGCAGCATCTCAACAAGAATCCATGCATGTGAGAAATTCGGAGAACTCTCCAAACCGCACCCCACCGTCCTTCGGGATACGGGGTTTGCAACGCCGCAGTCGCTCGCTCTTTTGCGAGAGGACGGGTCTGCCCGTGAGGGCTCGGCGCCACTGGCGCTCGCAATTCAGGCATCAGAAATAGCAGGGTCTCGGAGTTTCGGTTCGCCGTGCTCTCGAGGTTCCCTATGGGAAGCCGTTGCGGAGATTGTGTTTAAACACTTGAGTGCGATGCGCGACGTGGCGGCAGCCATGATTCGATTCCGATTATTCTGTTAGAGGACGATGCTTCACCTTTTTCTCCCCTCAGGTCAGTTGTCCTTATTGACCCCTGCATGGACAAAGAATACTACTAACGAATGTGAACCGCGAGGCAGAGCCCGTGGCGAACTGTAGTTGTGCGGTTTCCAACTTCTCCACCATTTCGGTCAACTTTTTGGCAGGTATCGTGCAGAACAACATGATAAAAGGTAGGTGGTTAACCATAGGCTACAATGTCTGCTTTCATAAGCACCTTGTTTCAACGACCTAGGACTAGGATCTGACGTTGGTGCTGCGTGAGAATCTTCTAACCTTCTTCTCTGACCGACGCTGTTGTAGTTGGTCAATGGGTTTCTCAGCTTGGCATTAGACCGACGAGGGTCCAGTCATGTGCTGCCATGGAGCATTGTCATTGGTAGTGCTCAAGTTGTTTCTCAACAGCGACCGAAACAATGGTTCTGAACCCTTGAAGCTCTTGGGACTGGCAACTGCGTAGTAAGGTAGCCATGAGTTTCTAGGATGACAAGTGCCGGAGTTATCTTCGGTGATCATCTCTACCTACTTCTCGGCGTGGGGTGATGTCGGCGATGACTGACTAGGGAGGTGTCAACTGCACTCGCATGAAGGAGGCGATTGGCAACTGACTGTTCCGTCCTCACCCTCGAAGTCCCGAATCACATCACTGTGACAAACTCCAACCCGTGGCAACATGGTGGAAACCCTGAGGGATAAACAAAAATGCCGCCCCCGACATTGTGATGATAATCTGGATAGGCATGATACGAAAGTGAGGCCCTCCAGTACGGGCCGTCATTGACCCACCACGCGCCGGGAGGACGTGATATCACATCTGCAATCTCAGCGGCGAACTCGGGTGATAAGATCTTTAGTCTTGACGCTCATCACCTGCGAGTTGAAGACTGGCTACGTCCCTACTTCGTGTGTATGGACGGAGTGTTAGCCTTGTCCCCTCAACGTGTTGACATGGCCCAACCATCGTCAAGAGCAGCCCTAGGCTCAAGAGTGCCAATGGCGCAATACGGATAGGATGTGCGCCAGTATCCAGGTGCAGCCAATGCATGAGAGATGGTGCTTCCGCCGTGGGGCGTGGAGTGGTGCAGTAGCAGCTATGAGTTCAGGGAACATGCCGGCAGGGGGGAAGCTCCCCGACAGGCCGGCCACACTTGGCTCTGGGGATTGTGCAGCAACGGATGCCGCGGTCATGGTGAGACTATGTTTCTGCGCTGGGACGTCCAACGACAGAGAGAAGAACGGGCAGAGGAGAGATCCGAGACCAGGAACTAACCTAGGACTCTGGGGTCGGTGCCTGGCGTCGTTGGGGCTAAAGTGAAGTGAGAACGTAATAGCAACTCGATGGCGGTATCTACTATCTCGAGGCTGATGATCCTACAACGCCAGGCGGCCAGGCACGTACGATAACGACGTAAAGACGTTATCAGAACCATGGAACAAGCACCAAGCCTGGAGATGCCAAGGCAAGACGAGCCCAATCCAAGCCAGGGTGGGAGCAAGTTAGCGAGAGGGACAGAAAGGGAGAGGAAGAAGCAGAGGACCCTGATCCCTGTGCCCCTGGCTGTTGGCTGCTGCGCGACTAACTGCTCAAGAGCTTCCTACAGTAGCATCGCAGGTTGTCTAAGTCCCCTTACCCCCCCTTCCCCAGGCCCGGGGGCATGGCCACGGGAAGTGGGATATGGAATGGAGGGAACGGCCGCGATGCACGAACGGTTTTGGGAGGACTGCGGGATGGGGGAGAGACAAGAGCAGTGGGAAAATGGGGTTACGCTTCAAGACACTGAGCGAGACAAGAGAAAGGGTCACAACGGGAGGGGAGGGGAAACGGGTATGCATTGGGGAGGGGTTGTTGTTGTGATGGCTGTTGTGACACAAGCGCGGTTTTGTTTGGTGTGATGCTGGCGCTTGGGGTTGTTGGGAATCCATTCTATAGCCAATTGGGGGAGCTGATGATGGTGGTGATGGTGATGGCGAAGGAGGGGGTTGATGATGGCGGTTTGGTTGGGACAGCAGCCCCCCCTTGCTTTTCTGCGCCTCCACGGGACTTGGTTTTTTTTTTGGTGATTGCTCAAGTTTGTTGCTTGTTTTCTGGGAAGCCTATGGTTGCTGCGCGTGGCTGAAGGGCTTGGTATCAAACTGCAGAGCAGAAGCAATCAAGGGACTGATGCGTTTTAGCTTACCTGCTACCCAGCCATGGTGTAACTAAAGGAGAAGAATAGAGGGAGAGAGAGAGAGAGGGGAAAAATGGAGAAAAGCAGAGGGACACTCCGTAGGACAATATCAACAGTTGAATATTAGAGGGAAAATGGGTTCTCATTTCCAGAGTTACCTACCTATTTCTCCGGGACGAGGAATCGACCCTTGAAGCTCCATCCATCCACCAAAAACCAGGCCGGGGTCGCGACTTGGTTCGGCGGGCGCTCCGTGTCCATGCACAACGACACCACCATAGGCCAGCTCCATTGCCCCCCCTCTGGTAGTAGGGAGTAGCTTGATGTTGGATGGCCAAAGTGTAGGACTCCGTGCTCTATGAGAGCTTCTATTGGGAGCAGCAATACCTACCAACGAGTGGTTTGACTCAGTCGTGAACGTGAGAGCGTGGTTGAGCATCTGATATCCCCATTCACGCTGGTACCTCGGTGTTTGCACTGGAATAGAGCAAGCAACAAGGCAAGGTACTTGCTACTCCGTCCATTGACCATCCCTATTCCCCCTTTTCTGACCACTTTCGGCTACCGCCCCCTCCTGGTCAGACAATGAGGACGGATACTGTGCTTCTAGAATGGGCTCCTATTCACCACGTACTTTTCCCGTTGTGCTGCTGCGTTGTGTGTTTGTACTCCCTGAGGTTATTGTTGCTGGGAGCACTCTGTACCCGCATACATGGATAATCTATGTACGAAGTACTTCAAAAGGTCGGGGAGCACAAAGTAAGCGGATACGGGGTGAAAGACTGGAGACTGGTCCGCCTTAGGTACTTCCTTAACTTACATGACCCAGTACGGACGGGACGAGTCACGAATAGGCGGACGGACCGTACCTTAACGTACAGGTGAGGCAGGTAAGGTACGGAGTACAGGCACCTTATTAGACTGTACTATCATGTATTATGTACGGCGTGCAGCTCCTGCAGACGTCGACTGCAGCCATGGAATACGTAGTAGGAGCATGGAGAGTGCTCGGTTGCTTTTTTGCTGCTTGTTGTCGAAAGAGGCACGACGAGGCGAAAGGACGAAGAGGAAATTCGCAAACCCTTGGCAGCCTACCTACAGTGCGAGTGCGTGAAGTGCGATTGGCAGAGCAGACGCAGCCAGCCGCTGCCCTTGCAGAAAAAAAATGGAGGAGGATGGAGGCAATGAAGGGAATAGGATAATCCAATGGGTCCATCCCAATTGCTTCCTCTCCCCCTCCCCAATCGTCCTCTGGGGCTTGTGTTTCCTGGTTCCTTGTGCAAGCACCTGCTCTTTCCCTCTCTCTCACCACACATATTAGACACGGGCTGGGGGAAGGGGACCCCCCCTCGAAAGGTCCCCACTTCTAGAGAGCGCGCCAAGTGCATCTTACCAGGGTCCCCCATGGAGCAGCAGCCTTTTGCCATTGACACCCATCCAACTCGTTCTTATTCCGTGCACGCCTCCTCTGTTGAGGGGGGCAGGATGCACACCCTCCTTCTGTTCTTCGTTCTTCGCTAGCCACTGGGAGCTCACTGAAGAAGCCACTGAAAGATGGTTGCTGGCAGCCCGCAGGCTAGGGAGTCCACTTGTGGTTGGAAAAAACTGCCAGACATCGGACATTGATGATGAAGTCCTCTCACCATGGATCGAGAAAAGAGGCGGAGGCTACCGAAAAGACGGTGATTTTTTTTTTTATCCCGCTTCCTTTTTTTCTTTTTCTTTCTTTGCTTCTCTCTGGCCTTGTGGATGCCGACTACTACTACCTGGGTAGCCACCTCTGAGTCAATAACATAGAGAATCAGGAAGAGTGAGAGCGAGAAGGAAGGCTCGAAAGGGCCCAGAACTTCTTTTTAACCCCGTTCCGTTGTCGGTTCCAGCTCATTTTCGTCTATGAGCTGGACCCAGCCAATCCCACCGTCCAGGCGGCTGGCCCTTTTCCCAGCCACTTCGTCTCTCTGGAAGAAGCTCTGCTTCTAACGAATAGTCCACTCCATAGCCGACGCCTCGGGGCTTGAAGTTTCTCAGGCTTCCATTTCTCAATAGCCTGATGGGAGGCCATGATAGGTTCGTCATCTAGTTGCCACCATGGAGTCCGTCTAGAAGGGGATTTTTAACCCCCCTATACTTGAAGGGGGCTGCGTCATCCAGATTCCAATCCGAATCGTCACCCCATGGATCTTCTTTGATTCCTTCTCTCTCGCCATCATCACTCGCTATCCCCTCTACCCATTGCACCTATCTCTGCGCAGGCTATCGTGACTTTCTCCTTCCCAGCTCCCCTTGGACAAGCCCCTAGTGACCAATCCGGCCGCTCTTCCATGGTCTAGTGGTGTCCAGGCGTCCACTGACAGGACGGGACGGGAAGTCTCCAGTGCTCCATGGCCACCAACCGGCTGGACTCCACGGTCTATCCCATCCTCTCAGCGCCCGGCAGCGCCCAGAAGAATGAATCGTGGTCCTAGCGAGGGGGGAGGGAAAGGAAAGCACAGAGCGCTTGGGGGGATCTTTTGGTCATTTTTCGTTCTTCGTTCCCCCGGTTCACGCCCATGGTTCATTAATCAGATATTGTTTGCCCCGGTGACTCGTGTGTTGATCTTTCTCAACTTTTGCTCCTGAATGCGCCGGTCACTTCCATTTGGAACAACAGAACCAACCCGTAAACACTCCTCCATTTCATCAACTCAAGAGGTCTCAGGTAACTGTCTACCTTGTCTTGACCCTTTCGTAGCAACGTAAGGAAGCCGCTGGGAAATACACTGTCCCAAAAACCACCTCAATTGCATCCCATCCCGTAGGTAGGTAGGTACGAAGGAGGTAGGTAGGTGTATCCTCCCAGCTCGTACATGGTACCTTGCACGGGCGCTCTTCCCAGCTCCTCTGCGTCCACGCCTCCGCCAACCCGCTCTAAACCCCCCCTCCCCCTGCCCCTTCCCCTCTTTCTCCCTTTCCACCTTTCGATCCCTTTCCCTTTTGTGTTGCTTCCCCTACCCTTCCTCTGAGCTCGTTCCTTGACCCTTT
>JABFFI010000502.1:0-58263 GCA_013623725.1 Fusarium robinianum | reverse complement strand
GCCCCCCCTTCTCCCTGCGCGCGCCACGTGGGAAGCTGCTTTCGCACGAGGGTTCAGGACGGACCTGGAGTTTATTACCTATTATTCTTTCGGGTTGCTTGATCATGCCAAACCGGTCGGGCTTTGGCGGCGTTCTATTGAGGGTTGGGTTGTGTTGTTGATGCCACGGCCGGCTCGGGGGCAGCACGGGTTTATGGATGGGTGGTGCTGGGAATTAATTAATTAAACTGATTTCTTTTAATTTACTGAAATGATTGATTTATCTAGTCATGTTCCGTTTTGTCTACCGTTTTGTGCATTCCGGCACCGTTTTGTCGATGGGTTGACTGATATCTTTTTGATGTATGGAGCAGCAACAGATATCTAGGTAGGTGAATCCATTGAGAAGATCACAACTTAACCATTACTCTTTGAGTGTTTGAACACGTATTTAGATTTCTATTAACTCTTACGTGTATGATAATTCTGAAATCAATCTATATCCTCTTATGAATCATCACTTCGAAAAGTCCAAGTCACGTCTTGAAGAGTTCAGCGTCCATGAACTTATTGACTATCCCATCGCCCAATATATTGATTCATCCATCGTTTTAACAGACAAGCACCCATAATCATCCAGCATACTACTCTACACGCATGCCGGACTCATCCTCCCTGCCCGATCCCCGATGCACGCCTAGCCCTAGGCACTGATCATCACTCCAGGACCCTGCGTCTGGCGTGAGCTCGGGATCCTCGGTCGACGTCTAAAAGCCCTGATTCTTCCATTCTCAACTGTGAAATTCGCCCTGACATCTATAGGCTAAGCCACCATGAAAGACGCATTTCTCGGCCTGCTGTTAGAAGAAATGCCCTCGGTTCTCGAAGCCCACCCCCATATCCTCGGTTACGGATTTCCAAGACGTCGATTATCTGCAGCCCCGACTAGTTAGGACGATTCTTGTTCCTGCATTTAGAAGCTCCGCTCCGTTTTCCTCAGCCCACCGCTTCGTAGAGCTCAGGCCTTTTGCATCAGATATATCGAACGAGGCCGTTTTTTACCCCAGATTTTCCTCATAGACTGCGGGGGAGGCTTGCAAGGACTCTTCGATCAAGAACTGCACGAGCCTCGTGGCATCACCATCTGACTGGCATCACTCGATAACTCGAGCCCTTCGTAGTAGCAACTCATGATTCTCTCACAAGGGGTCCCCCCGTTGCCAGCGTGGCAGAAATCGTACTTTGGGCTGATCCCGCGTCCGTAGTTTCTGGGGTACTGGGGTAAAACACCGCACACCCCCCCCTTCTCTCTGGTCCCCCGCCTCTTCAGACCTCGTTCGATTCCGTTATTCTGGAAGGCCCCTGCTGACAACCTAGTCCGGGGAAACAGAGGTGCGATAACCGGCGGAGGGGGGATGGGATAGTCTCGGTCTTCGAAGGACCCTGATTTCGGATCAAAGGGCCGTATGGCGGGATTTGCAAGTCTCCAAGAAGCTTCTGGTGCATGTGATTTGCTTCAGTCCTAGAAGTGTGACGCCCGAGGTGTTTTGGTTGGTAGTCGGCGTCGCTTCGGTGTCGGATCCGCGATGACGAGATGTTGCGAAGGTCAGATTCCAGACCCTGGGGAACCCTGTGCAACCTGTTCCTGGTGGTTGCATCTGCCCACGTGAAGGTGTCGATCCCAGGCTGTCCCGGCGGGCCGAACGGTCGAGTTCATGTGCACGAGTTTGATGCGTTGGCAGCCAAGAGATGATGATGTGTGTGTGTGTGTGGCATACTTGGGGTCTGCGAGTGGTGCATACTTGATTGATAGGTAGAGATAGTCGGGCCGTGGATAGTCCTATGTGTTTTGTAGAATAGTTGAGTTGAAGCGCTAGGTCGAGGCCGGGAAGTGTCCAGTCGATCTCAGCAAGAGCTGTTAAATGGAGAACTGTGTTACTTTTGGCTTTGACTGTGTAAATATTTATCACCAATAAAGTCACTGGAAATTTGATCTCAAGTTGTGATGGTGGTTGGCTGTATATGCCTATCCGACGTCGACCGAACTGAAGCACAAAGACGTAGACTCCACCTTTGGCTGGTTAACAGTTGACAAACACCTCCTATCAGACTTTTAGAATATCAGTAGAGCGCAAATCCTAAAAGGTCTTTGGTCTCAGCAAATTTAACATTGGAAATAACGTAGATGGGCATATACCAGCACCCAGTACATATGTCTCCCGCCGTAACCCCCGGCGCCTATTCCGCGTAACCTTGTGTATCCAATCAGTCCTGGATAGAATCGTACCCTGAATCCGCAGAAAGTTGGTGGTATTTCTTTTTGGAGCACCGGAAGTGCTGAGGCATGGGAGCCTCCTACCACTTGTTGAGTTGTGTGTTACGTATAGGAGGGTCGTCGATGGGATTGCTAATGGAGTCAGGGTCGACGCAAGTTTCATGGATGAACTTCGTGGAATCGATAGGGCACCTATTGAGGGAGAATGAGTTATTTCTAGAGTAGTGTTGAGGTTGCTGAGATCGTCGGCAGTGACCTTGTATAGGAACCTCTTCCACTTTGGCTGCGCTGGTTTGCTGACGATGGCTTCGAGGGACTTGAACACGAAAGACAACAGGAGGAGTGCAATTCCTTTCTTAGAACGCCCAAAGCGTGGTATTTCGTGCAGCGAGTGAGCTTCCAAGTCCTTGTTTGACAGACTCTTGATGAAAGGAGCTGTCCACATCTTGTGTTCTCCTGATCTGGAAGGGTCGACGAACTCGAGCTCATAGCCACCACCTGCGATGTTCCAAGGCGTGCATGGCGCAAACTTGATACAGACTTCCCACAGGGCCATGCAATCCTCTTAAATATCCAGGGTGAGCCTTCAGTTCGCCCTCTCGTTGTTTCACCGCACTGAGGGCAATGATGCATATATCGGGTAGTGGGAGATGTGGTGAAAAGGGGGTAAGGAGAGAAGGGATGACTTGGGGCCTCCGGTCAACCAGTCGTCGTTCAGAATACCGATAAGTCGAATTTTTTGCAATAAGCCCTGATATTTGTTTGGTAACGAAGCTTCCGTGACTCAGCGACGAGTGATAGGGCAGTAAAAGGGGACAGCTGCCAAACAATTGCCAACTGCCAAACGATTTCAGGCAGGAACGCCCACAACAATAACTCTTCATCCACCACAGAAGAGAAAACTCAAACGAAAAAAAAATACTCAGCATCTGCAACATCTTCCATCCACCAACAGAGCGACCTACGTGCCCTGACCCGAACCAAGCCCATCATGTCGACACCATTTGATGACTTCCTGGATGGGTCCAAGCAGGCCCTCCAGGAGAGACTCGACGCGACAAACGAAAGACTTCAGGCCCTGGTCACCCAAAAGGCCAATTACCTGAAGGCCTACGAGAAAGCGATGAACAAGAACGTTGTCATCAAACAGCAGATTCGGGATAGCTTTGGCCTCGCCGAAACCATCGAGACGTTCAGCTCCCAGATCGATGACCCATTCCAGGATCCGCGCGACGCCGCTCACGTTCAGCATGAGGTGGCCAGTCTGCAGGAGCAGCTGAGCGACAGAATCGCTCAGGTTTGGACACTCGAAAACGGGCTCAGGGATGAGCTGGGCAACAAAGACGCCCTCGTCGCCCAGGTCAAGGCGGAGCTTCAGCACCTCCGTGAGAAACACCAGCGGGTTTCCGAGGAAAGGACCGCCCTGCAGTGGGATGTCGCCGTCACTAAGTTCATCAAGTCGAGCCTGCAGAGCCAGCTCATACTCGAGCTCCAGCGTCGTCGAGATGAGCGGGAGGAGAGCCGCGCGGAGATGGACGCTCTGCAGGCTGACTTCCGCAACCTCCAGGCCGAACACATCAAGATACAGAAGCAGCTCCACAATGCACTGACTGCTATCGACGAACAAGACCAGAAGTATCAGGAGTGCAACAGTGACATGAAACGTTTCTCCGTGGCCAATTCCAAGATGACCCAAATCATCCGCCAGCAAGAGCAGGTGATCGAGTTCTATCGCGCTGGCGCAGAACATCGCAACGACACCCTTATCGAGCTGATCAACGGCATAACGGGCGCGAGCGCTTCACCCCAGCAATGTGCCGAACTTTGCGCGGCACTGGAGGACAAAGAGGAGTTCCTCCACTACGGCGCCCCTGTCCCATCTGGGTTCTGGACGCTAAACACGACTTGGAAGCCCGAGGGACGAGGCGGAGACACGATCCCTCTCAACGTCCACTTCGAATGCCTCAGCATCTATACCCGAGTGGTAACCGACACCGTGGGAGATGACCTCGAAGCCACGCATCGACTCCAGCGCGCCGTCGCCAGCGTAGCCTCCTGCAACCGACTTCACGGAAGCCTCTGCCGAGCACTGTCCAAAGCCATCCTCGACGCCGCAGGGCGGGTTGCCCCTACCGTCCCCATCGTACTTCCCCTGTGGCAGCTCCTCAAGCTGCTTTCCAGCCGGTGGCCATCCCTCAATGACCCGAGCAGCGTCGCTAAGTTCGAGGAGAAGCTGGGGAAACGGATCCGGGCTGTTGACGGGCGCAGTGCCGATTTGTTCGTCGCCGCGACACGGGACAAGCTCGTCTCCTTCTGCAAGAACGACAAGATGACGGCCGCCACTGGGAACCCGGTGGTCATCGTGCTGCCTGCGACTCAGTCCATGTTGTTTCTCAACCTCAACGCGCGTGAGATGCGCTGGGTGGCTATCCGTCGAGATGATGCCGGTAGCATGGGCTCCAGTGATCAAGAAGCCTGGGTCATGTAAAGACACTCCGTCAAAGAAGTTACCAGCAAACCTTGCAAGTAATGCGAGAAGTCGAGAGAGTGTTGGGTTGAGGTGGTGAGCTAGGAGAGGTTAAGGACGCGAGAGAGAGAGAGAGAGAGAGGGAAGAAAAGTGGACATGTAATGATTGTTGTTAAAATGTTGTAATTGTCGATGGGTTGAGAAATCCCCGTCCTATGAAAGTTCAATCTTCGATTCATTAATTATATCTTTCTTCGTAAACAAAGGGGTATTAAGGCCTTCAAGGTCCTTGATGTCTAAATACTGCGGGAGGAGATTTGTCATGGAAGCTGAGGGTAGCCACGTGACCTATTATTCGTGGACTGTCCACCACCTCCTGCATACCTACCATGATCTTAACTCGAATATGCAATGGGAAAGGAAAACCCAAACAGCGCTGGAACATTATAAACCCGGAAACATGGCAACGCCGCCTGCTCGCCGGAGACAACCACGCAAAACCCAAACTTCACCACCGCATCAAATCAAAGACGCAATGCACCCAGAGTAACCAACGGCAACGACCCAACGTAAAAGGACCCCGCCCACGTTATCGGAGAAGTCAGGACAGCGTGGAAGTTCTTGAACCCTATGCTCCGCTCCACCGGAGGCGCCGGCTCGGTGTAGATATAGTACACCACGCACAGGAGACTCTGCAGGAACACGGCGCAGATGAAGGTAAAAACGATTCGGGGGTCAGCCTTTTTGGTCGTACCGGGATCCTTCTCCGACCCTGGTGTCTTTGACTTTGTCCTCGTCTTGCGGCTGGCAAGCTTACCCAGAGCGTTGGCCGCGACCACAGTGCTCCCAAGGAGGGCGTAGTTGCCCACCCTATCGACATACTTGGTCCCGGTGCGAATCGGGCGGGCTGCTATGTCAAAAGCAACGAACCAGATCTTGAAGGAAAGTCCTGTTCTCATCAGCAACCTGCCAGCCCTGGTTGATGGGAAGAAAGGGGGCATACCAGTCAGCAACAGCTCCGTGACCAGATATCCAGCAACCGCCAACCGTCCCGCCTCAATCATCGTAACAGAGCCGTTTATCAGGAGGAGGGTTGTCATGGCAAACACGGAAAAACTAGACCGTGCGCTGGCGAGGTGCTTGGCTGCAGCCTTGCCCTCTTGTTGCCTCTGCTCAGGGGAAACGACGGGCTTCTCGTCGATATCCGGGTACTCAGCCAACGTGGCGGCATCCTTGACCGAGAGGTAATGCGCCACCCTCGTAATTGCCTGGCAGAGGGGAACGTTCACCCAGAGTGCTCCGAGGATCGCCGTGTGGTCCAGAGAGTCAGTCTGCCTGCTAGCCCAGGAGGCCAGGGCGGTGCCCGAGAGCAACCCGAGGTGCAGGTAGATGTCCCTCCCCCAGGGGTCAACATCGGAGGCATCAGCGGGGAACGCTATCCGCAAGATGATGGCGCCAGTCAAGCCGATCGCCAGGGCAACGAGGCCTCCGATGCAGAGGAGGGACAACTCGGAGGGCCGGATAGCCCGATCCAGCTGCGTGCCGTACAGGATGCATGTCGAAATAAGCGTCGTCCCAAAGGCCAAAGCCAGCCCCACGTGCGACATCGGGACGATGAACCGATCGCAGATGACAATCCTGTACCATCGCTGGCGTTCGACTCGCGTGATCCCGGCCCATTTCAGGTTTAGCCGCACCCCGTCGAGGGTATAGATGGTGAAGAAGGCCACGCAGTATACCCACGTCCAGTCACTCAGCGTGCTGGGGTTCTCCAAAACACGGGCGATGGTCCAGATTCCGCATCCGATCTTGGAGGCGAGGGACCAAACAGCTGAAAACACCAAGGCGCACACCAGTACCTTAGAGTTATGGGGGCGGCAGCCGACGGTCTTGAGGAGGGAAATCAGCCCCGGGCCCATGTCGCCTCCCTGAGATGCAAAGAGCATGAGCAGGGGCTTGATTTGATGGACCGCAGGGCTGATGGAGACGTTGGCCGTGACGAGAAGACAGAGGATGTGATGAATGAAGAGCTCGTTTGAGATGTAGCGCATCGCTGACATCTCGTTCGCCCACATCACGGTCTGTGAGACGATGCAGAGGTTTCCGGCCCCGTTGAGTGGTTGTCTGAGTCCCCATTCCGTGGTCCGCACCGCCTGAACACATGCTGGAAACGTGACAGTGACGCCGAATATCACTCGCATGGTCATGAAGAGGAAGGGCGTGAGCTTCTTCGCATGGCTCTCCTTGTCGAGGCGTTCATACAAGGCGGGCTGGTATCTTCGGACAAGGTAGTCGACAAGGACGTAGAGAAGCCAGTATATGGCGGTGGACGCCATGAAGCTGCATAGCAGCACTGGGCCACCGAGGCCCGGGAAGTCCTTGATGGTGACGTCCATCGTTTCGATCTTGTTGTGTTGTGTGCTGGGAGCAAGCAGTGTGGAGGTAAGCTTGATCGTCTTCCAATGGCTGTATGGATTAGTCGTGAGGGAGAGAAGGGTCTGAACAGGAAGGGTGTGCCCCTTTAAATACCCGCAGAGGATGCCCTTCGAACCTTCTGACCGACATGCTAAGCTTTTCCGCGATGGCAAGAAAGGGTCAGACATGTATGTCATTCATCACGCCTTCTCGTGGTAAACTCGAGTATCCCTCCCGTCGTGTTGCAGCTCGAATCCGTTACCTAGGTAGGTAGGTAAGTAGGTACCTACCTAGCCATCAGAAGCCAACAACCTACGTACACGAGACCTGTCTCCTCGCCAGTAGGTCACCTACCTTGAGTCCCAGACCTCACAAACAAAGTTCGTGGTTCAAAGTCTGCAGTGCCGTCCAGACGCTGCTTGACTTTCGTGGCCGCAGCAAAGATGACGCCGTCTCGGCGAGTTTGCGGGTGACGATATCGGTCCGCGAACCAACACATTTAATGCCCCCCTACTGTCTGTCACCCGCAGCCGACTTTCATCCCCCCCTTTCCCCAGTCTCTCACATCCCACAGCTCGATCCAAACCCCCTCAGCCCGCTGTCCGTCATGTCATCTGAACCAAAGGCCACTGCCCCTGTCGAGGACTTGGCTCTTGAGGCCGCAGCTCCAACACGGGCTGTGCCAAAGGGCTGGCGCTTGCCACCCCGTCAAACTTATGGCATCCTGGCTGTCCTCTACACCCTCTCCCTCGTTCAGGCTTTCGACGCAACATGTATCTGTGTTGTCCTTCCCGTAAGTCAAGGACTCCTCTCCTCTCCCCAACGTCATTCTCTATTCTCACCAGTCCTAGGCCATCTCGGAAGAGCTCGAGGCTACCTTTTCTGAGAGCCTGAGCATGGGCACGGCGTTTCTGCTCGCCACGGCCATCACCCAGCCTATCTTTGCGGAACTCTCCCATGTCATTGGTAGGAAGCCAGCGTACCTGACCTCCGTGCTCATCTTCCTGGCTGGAACACTCCTCTGCGGCTTTGCTCGCAGCAGTACCGCTCTTTTGGCTGGAAGAACAGTCCAGGGTGTGGGTGCGGGAGGGCCACAAGCATTGTGCGGTATCATATTGACGGACATGTTTTCGTTGCGGGAACGTTCGAAGTGGGTGGCCTTCTCGAATATTTTCTGGGCAGTTGGGACCATAGCTGGGCCTATCGTCGGAGGCGCCATCATTCAGAATCATGATTCAGACTGGGTAAGTCTCGCTCCTCGCCATCACCATAGAGTGGTAGCTAACATACCAAAGCGATGGATCTTCTTGGGTACTGTGCCTCTCCTGGGAGGTGCCCTTATTGGGGCATTCGTTATGCTTGGATACGACAAAGACCGCAACTGCCGCCTCATCAAGCACATCGACTGGATTGGCGTTGCCCTCTACACACTCGCTTCCGTCGCCCTCTTGCTACCCTTGAGCTGGGCGGGCTCGCAGTACAGGTGGAACACTCCCCAGGTAATTGTCCCAATGGCCCTATCTGCCCTGGGGTTTGTCGTCCTAATAGCATACGAAACCTGGTGGACGGAGAAGCCCATGTTTCGTCCCAGTATCTTCCGAAACTGGTCGACAGTCTTGCAGCTTGTCAACTCAGGGATCCATGGTATGCTGATGTGGATGGTCCTGTACTACCTTGCCCTGTTCTTCCTCGGAGTAAAAGGACTCTCGCCACTAATGGCGGGAATCTGGGCCCTTCCAGCAAACCTCACCGTGGCACCCATGGCTGTCATTGCGGGCCTAGTTGCCCAAAGGACAGGAAGATACCGGGAATCTTTGCTAGGCGGCTGGGCCTTGCTGACCGTGACCTTTGGCGTCATGACGATGCTGGATAACGAAATGTCCTCAGGGGCCATTATGACCATCATATTGTCGTTGGGCATATCCATGGGAATGCTAATTCCCGGCATGTCGGTTGGTGTCCAGGCCACGGTGGAATCTGCCGACGTTGGACACGCCATCAGCATGATCTACGTCCTGCGGACAGGTGGGCAGTGCTTGGGGATCGCCATCGGGCTCACCATCTTCTCCAGTCGGCTCCGAGTGGAGCTCAATAACGCGCACCTGGACGCTGACCAGGCGAGGAACGCGATGAGGCTGATCCGGGAATCTATTAGGGACGGGGGATTTGGCGACGCCGACATGACCAATGCCGTCGTCAATGCACTGAGATTCCTCTGGATCACCGGTACTGTCTTGTCTGGCATGTCAACTCTTTTCTCGTTCTTTGTTAGATGCCCCCGTCTTCCTCCAGACGTGGAAGATACAGCACCGCATACCCAGTCTCCTATCAAGCCGGAAGAAATGATCACAAGATCTCGGAGCTGGGCGACTAGGTTTTCGGAAACCACGGCCGGCCAGGTATGGGGCTGGATCCGGAACAAGCGACCTGCCCCAGAAGAGTTGGAAATGCGTGTGGGCATCGCTTCTGGCTGAGTCGGTTCGCGTCGATCAAGATATCGCAGCGGGCCGTCGTCGCAGGCGAGATTGCAGCAAAAACCTCGAATGGGCCTTTGGGCATCACAATGGCAAGGACAATCTGCCCGTAGCGGCACTTCATGTCAAAGAGCCAATTCCCGAGGACACGGGGTACTGGCAGAATCCCTACCTTTTGTTGTATTAATGCAGCCCAAGTGGCTGGGAACAAAAGGCCGTATCAACCAACATGCGTGTTGAGACTGAGATTACCACCTCTCTGATGCGGCACGAACAACATCCACGGCCCTCTGCTCCATCACCGGGCTGTATCCATCGAGGCCCGAACTAGCTGCTGGGCATGATGATGAGCCTGACAGCTCGAGGAAATCGTCGCCGGTGAAAGAGGAGAACCAATCACGGCATCGGATTACACCCCAGGAGCTGGTCAATCCGATCCTAGGCAACCAAATAAAAAGGTTCCGTATGGCGGGTCGGACGGTCCTCCGGGGCAGACTCCGACATGCTAGTGGAAACCGGGGATGGATCATGGCCCATGGTTTGGCCCTGAACAGCCCAAGGTCTCGGAGCTGTCAACGGCAGGGCATCGGACCAGGGAGGCGAGAGGTTGGACAAGGGAGATGGCGAAGTTGGGGGTTTCGGTCAGGGTCCGGAGCCAGTCCGGTGGGACTGAACGGGTGATTTCGATTTCTTTGATGGAAATAATGCGTGGATTTTATTTTATTTTTTGTTGTTGAAGTTTTCTTGACGGTGGAAGAAGTTGATACGGTCGGAACGTACAACTAGGTTCCTGCAGTCAGTCAGTCTTTGTCCCACATGTCTCTGCCTTGTTGTTCACTTTGCTTCTTCTGCCGCCCCGGATTGCTTATCCGGCGACCACACTTGCATACTAGTATGGACCAACACACCCATATCACAGCACAGCATTGCAGCAGCTCAGCTTGAAGTTAGGGAAGCGCATCAAACATAGTTATGAACATGAACAAGTTCAATAGGAAGAATTGCAATCAATCCGTACGCCAAATCGGTCACCGTTTTGTCGGGGTATCATGTCAGGCCACCGTTGCAGCGAGTGTGATTAAATCGAATAAAAGATTAAATCAATAAAAAAAAAAGGAGATAAAATGCGTAGCCCACCGAGAACCTGGCTCGTGGCCAATTTCCATGGCTTCTAGAAGGCACACCCTTGGCTCAGACACCAAGGCAATTCAGGGGTTGTCCCTGGCGCCGGAAGAGCATCCGCGGGCAAGCCTGAGTCAAGCAATGGTGCAGATAACCGGGGTGAAGGCTGGCCCGCTGGGGAGAAAGGGCTTACTGTCATTTGGCCGCGGCGCTCGGGAGGCAAGGGGAGGGATCAGATGAATCGATGCGGATTTGACATGGATGGGATCATGGTGCGCACGTGTGAATGTCTGTGGACGCCTGGGCCGCCGTGGCAGTTGGATGGGAGGGGCGGGCGTCGCGATGAGCTGAGAGGCTGACCGAGGAAGAGGAGAAGATGGAGATTGGGGGACGGGCTCTAGAAGCTTGTTAGTATCTGTGGTGTGACGATGTTTCGTCTTTGACAAAGGCTCGTGGGATGAGGCGAAAGGGGGATTTGGAGATGGTTAGTTATTGGTGTTGTGATACGGACGGTGTATGTCACGACTGCGTAGATTGAAGTTGCAAGCGAGCTATGAGATGTAACCAATGGCGGGAGTTCGGAAAGGATGAAGAAGAAGCACGGTTGACGCATGGGTTCTTGTGCTGTGTCTGTGGTGTTGGTTGCTGAAGATTCTGTTGGCGGGAGTGGACATGGGTGTGGAAGCGGAATCAATCTGGAAAGTGGTGGACGGAGAGCCTCAAAGCGGTACTGCCGATGGAAGAGCAGCTGGAGCACCTGGCACGGACGGTGCTCCGTGTTTCCTTCCTTTCCCAGCCCAGGTAGTAGGCTTGCTTGCTTCCTTCCGAACCCACTCCTCGTCAGCAAAAAGGTACTAGAAGGAACGACCGCTACCTACCAGCGCTCAGACTCCCTTCTCCGAACAACTGGCATCATTATCATTACAACCAAGCTTCACAACACAGAATCGTCCGAGGATGAAAGCCATACTCCAACTACTACAACACTAGACAGATTCATCACAGCCCTAAGGCAGCGGGATCTCACCCGCGTCTCAGCCACGGCTCCGCCAGAGAGCCACCCCGTGACGGTCCCGTGACGGTCCGTGGCGTCCGCCAAACGGCGCCTCTTCAAAAAGCCCGGGCGCCATCACTTCGTCCAGGACGTGCTTCGTTGGTATTGGCCCCAGTGTGGCGGTCGGAATATGTCTCGGGCGCCCGACGGAGCATCATCCTCGTCGAGATTGACTGACAACGAGAACAGCTTGACAACAAGAGACGGCTGGCTTCAATGTATCGTTGCATGCACCGTCGTCGCTTCTCGTTGCATCTGCCCACTTGCTACCTCTTTCTACGGCGTCTGTCCCCCAATCGGCAGCAGCATGATCCATGATGGCCTGTGTCCAGTTCGACACGAGAGGAGCCGATGACGACAGTGCCCAAATGTGGCATCATTGCGAGCGGGGGAAATGGATCCTCTGCCGATGCCAGTCCTCGACGAGTTCAACCCTCAACAGGTCCCTCAAAAGGGGTCCGGTGACACCCTCCGGCAGGGGGCTGCCCATGGCTGTGTTGGACGGCTTGTCGACGGCTGTGGGGTAGACTGGTACGGCATCGCATTGGTCTGAGGAAATGGGAGCAATTTACTTACTCTGTTCACCCTCTAAAGAAGCCGCGTTCGATGGGATCCAGGGCGAACGACGACGCGACGGTGATGGGATCAACCCGTCCCCGCAGACGGCCGATGCAGGGTCTCAAAGCACATCAACTCGAGTCAGACGGCGGTCTCAAGGTCGAGGAAATGGAGGGTGTATGGATGCTGCCATCATCACCACCACCGAGGTACCTTGCATGATGCGTGACGCCGAGTTGCTAACGAGAAAGATCCGAACCTGTTACCTACTACATGATTCTAACGAAACCAGAAACCCCATCCTTGGCAGCCCTCGATATCAACCCCCAACGCCACCTACTACCGTACAATGTAGCACTCCGTAGAGTGCCACGAGAGACAGACATCTCTTCCATTCCAAATGGACAGTGAGCGCTCGTGCTTCGGCGGACGATTCCCTTATCTCCCTCACCTCTCCACCATCCCACGTCTCCCCTCCACCCCCATGACATCCCGTCACCGAAGCCTCAATCCATCCATGACATCCCGCGCGGAACAAACCCTGTTGGACGCCTCCCTTTCCTGATCGATCCCCGCGCGCGTCGACAAGCGCCTTTAAGGGTCCTTTGGCGATTCTCTCAGGTTCCCCTTTTTGGAAGCTCGTACGTTCTGGATTTCTCTGTCAACACCACCCGTTCGCGCACACCAGCACGCTCCCCTCAACCAAGACCCTTTTGAAGGTCATCAGATCGTACCGTGTGCAGCAGTTCGGTTCCGCTGTCGGGTCTCTCTCTGCACCTGAATCTCTGTGCGTACTTGGCAGTGGGCTCCTTCATCGGAGGCAAGACTACTCCATGGGCAAACCCTCGCAACCAGGGATCTTACACGCCTTCCAAGGGAAGCAGACGGATCCGCAGCTGGGAATCACCCTGTAATCGACTTCCGTATCTGTATTGTGATCCAGATGAAGGCGCCCGTGCTCGTCCCTCATGCCTCTTCTGTCCAAGCCTCCAGGTTCTCTGTCACCCACTGTCTGGCGAGTTCCTTACCTTGGCTATCTGATCCCCGCGATGCCAACATTGTCACGCTCATCAACCCCAGTCCCCGTCTACACCGGTGAGCCAGGCTGCTCCCCTCGAACTCTTATCCGCCATCAGGCCAGTTTGGCGTCACTCGTTGGATCCCAGAGCCGAACGTTTAGCCGGCAGAGAACCTCAGTTTCGGATCCCTCTCTCCGCATTCAAGAAAGAAGCCACCAACAGATGGCCTCTCCGCCAAACCTAGCCAAGGCTGGGGAAGTGGTCCAAGAATCTCGTTGTCCAACCATGATAAAGTCAAGGTAGGGAGGGCGGTTGAGATGTCTATGTGTCACTGATTTATTTCCACCAGATAACTAAAATAATTATTTATTATTATTTCTTTGATTTATAATTTTCCTTTATTTTATCGACTTAGTCTCAAGATATCCCGCATTTCGCGTGACGGAATGGATCTTTTGAGGAACCCCGACGACGGCGTCAACCACACACACACACACAACATACAACACCATCTCAGTCCTAATCGCCGAGTCCCCATTACCTTCAACAAATCACCTCCAAAGACCCCTCCACCACAACTACGTCTCGTCGCACCGTGATACGCTCCTCGGCGAAAGCCACAAAATCATAGAGGCGAAGGCGGGACAATAATAGAAATACGACTGCGCACAATAGGCGCCGACTAGGTCACCCCACTGTGCTCTCAGCCGTCCCGTAAATGTCCCAGGTTTCACGTTGGCGGTGATGACCTTTGATTTGTCTTATTCAGGTCTTGCGAAACAGTGATGGTGGTCATGCGAGTTGCAGCGAGTGGGAGCGAGTGGGAGGCAGAGCACCTGGGCGGCTGCATGGCGCGGCTCGCAGCCGCTGAAGGCCATGATTGGGGGCGAAGCACGGGATGGTTATCCTATTAGGTGTTGTGATAACGGCGCCACGAACCAAATGGTGTCCATCTCGATACGGAGTGGACGCGATTAGCTATGCTTGCGAGATCTACTCCGTATGCCGTCGCTAGATTACACAAAGGACGGCCAGCTGAACCATCACTATCACCGTCGACGCCTACTCCTACTCCTTCTTCGAAGCCTGCCCGCCGCCGCCACCACCAATCCTCTTGTACTTCCTCGGATCCTTACGACTCATGGTCCTCTGGTCCCTCGTCCCCTTGCCGCCCTCCCAGAACCCCCTGCCCTTCCTCCCTATGACGCTCCGCCCGCAGAAGCCGCACGCCTCGACGGCGTATTTTTGCTCCCGGCTGCACCACCCACAGATCATCCGCGTCGCCCACTCGTTGATGTGGTCCTCGGCCTCGTCATGACACCGGTCGCACGGGTGCACCCGGCTGCAGCACGAGAAGCGGAACCACCGGTACGACTTGCGGTAGTGCGCGCATGCGCCCCGGGACGGCAGAGGCTCCCCGGCGTGGAGGCCCAGCTTCTCCAGCTTCGGACGCGGGCCCTGGGCCGCGGGGGCGCGTGTGCCCGGCGTGATGAGGAGGAACTTCACCTCGGGGATGCGGAAGCTGAACCGGCCGTGGCAGTCTCGGCAGACGTTGGTCATGGTCGAGCCGCGGACGGAAGAGAAGCCGACGCCTTGGGTTGAGCATCTCGAGCATGTGGGGACGAAGGTGCTGGCGAGCATGTCGTCGACCTTGCATCCGGAGAGGTCTATGAAGCCGGCTGTCGTTGAGAACTGGTGGACGAGGGTCGGTCTGAAGGTGGCGGCGAAGCGTGTCGCGCACTTCTTGCAACTCGATGTCTTCTCGACGTTGGGTTGGAGACATGAGATGCTGTTGGGCGTCTTGCATCGCTCACACTTGACCTTTAGACTCAACTGGGAGATCTGGAGGAGCTCGACGTTGTGTAGTTCGATGGATGGGAAAGAGATCATAGTACCCCTCTCTGGGGTCTCGCCGGGTAGGGAAGTCTCTTGTCCCGCGTCCAGAGAGACGCCTCCCTCGTCATGTTCCGAGTCGCTGCTCTCATCAGAGTGATCTTCGCCCTGGACGTAGCTCCACTCAGGAGGTCGAGGGATGACCTGGACATGGCTCTGTTCCGCAGGCTTGGAGGACTCCTTCCCCTTCTCCTCCTGAGTCTTCACATTCACCCGAGAGGCGTTGCGCGCTATCTGCTTCGCCTTGCGCACCTGGTCGGCCACCTCCTTCGCAAGCTTGTGGAGGTTCTGGGCGAGATAGTTGACCTGACTCATGAGTGTCATGTTTGGCTGTGCCGCCGCCTTTTGGCAAAACAGCTCCTCCACCGGTTCGGCATCTTCGGGCTCTGCCTCGTTCAGCTGAACGCGGAGGTTTTGTAGAGGATAGATCAGGGGAATGATGAGATGAATGGTCTGCACCCCCTGCAGTCCGGGAGGGAGCTCTGATCGTCGCGGCGGCTCGATTGGGAGTGTGTAGATGATCCCATCTGGAGACCGGCGAAACGCATCTGTCCGCTTCAGTCGTGATTCCAACTGGCGAACCTCCAAGGCGCGTCGAGCTTTGGCGGCTGATATCTGCTCGTGCGTGTACGAGGGCTCAGGGATATACGGCCGCGGCGCAGATGCCGGCTTGGGCGGCTGAACCGGTGCCGGAGCTGGTGCTGCAACAGGAGCCTGCTCGGATCCTACAGACCGTCCGCCGACTCTTGCGTCCTTGAAGGTGACCAACTTGACCGTCTGGGCCTTTTGCTCAGACAGGAACCTTTCCAGGTTCTTGTCCAACTCGCGCGTATGAGCGAGAAGCGTAGCATTCGGCTTATCCTCCACCAGGCCGTCCCAACCCCTCTCAATGTTAATACCAAAACCCCTCGGGATATCCTTATTCGTCACGCGCAGCACCGGCTTCTCATCCGGATACGCCTGCGGGACGCGGAGATCGCAATCAAGATGGGCCAGCTCAAACGGAAAGTCCGGGTCCGAGGGCGTGATCTTAAAGAGCAGCGAGGTCGCGCCGTCCGGGGCGATGGAGTCCTTGGGCGAGTATCGACGTCGCAGCTGCTCGAGCTGATACGTCCTCGGGTCGCGAGTCTGCGACTGGGGGACGGGCTTGGGTACGACGCGTGAGGATGAGGCTTCCGCCACAGCCTGTTTACGGGTCTGTGGGGAGCCGTCTGGGCGATTCTTTAGGGGCATCATACTGAAAAATGATGACAGAGTTGACGGTTCGTCGTGATCCTAGTGAAGCTCTTTCTTGTATGAGGTGATGATACAGTCTCGAGAGAACAAGAAAAGACGACGCACAAACACCCCCAAACGCCAACGTCAACAGAAGAAAGAAAAAAGTGTGAGAAAATGTAAGCTTTCGTAAAATTCGGAGTGAAGTGATGATGTCCTTTTTTCAAATATTTAGAGCCCGGCCACCCAGGGCTTTTTATCGCCTCGATAATGATGAAGTTGAGGTTGGTTATGGCTTCTCTGGAAATGGTGGCGAGGTTGCGGCTCTCGGACCCACGCGAAATTCCTTACGTGAGCGAGGGGGAAATGATAGTAGTTGCCTTATTAGTGCAATGACTCACTCACTATACATTTTTATAGAGGACGATTTCTTCAATAATTCGTCGTATATGTCGTATTTGACTCATTCTTCCAAAAAAGAGTCAGGCCATTCATTCATTTAATTGTGACCAAGAAAGATGAGTCAACCCTGGGAGACTTGTGCGGTTCCGAATCTTCCGTGAAATCCTCCGACATACTCGATAGAAATGGTGATGTTGTAGGACAAGCGCCCGAAAAAAGACAAGTATTCAAAGGGTGTTGAGATAATCTAGATCTTTGCCAAAATTGAAATGGTATATTCGAATCCGTTGCCCGCCTGCGCAGGCAATATTAGCAGTGGCGGGAAACACATCCAGAGGACGGAGTAAGCAGCTGCCTTGTCAATACCAGCTAAACTGAGACCTTCTGAACAAGCAAAGGCACTTTGTACGTTCAATGTTTGACAAGTCCATAGTACTATTCGTTCCCGCCAAACTTGTAAGAGTTGTCTCAGGTCAAGCCTCTGAGATAGTCTACGAATACGAGACAGTGTCTTCAAACCACAAAGGACAGTTTCGTTCAACATCCGTTTTCTTAACGGTCAAGGCCTTGTCGAAACAACGGCGACTGGTTGGCACTCGTGCACCTACCATTGGTTCGAGAACCCTTGGCTGGGGACAAGCAAACAAAACCCTAACTTCCACAATCGGATCGGTCTCTGGCATGAAACCCCAGGGGTAAGATGGCACAATCGAACAGATCCGTCCTCGAACATGGGTGGCTTCTGTGGCTGAGAACTGGCCAGAGGATTCGTCCGTCTTGACGGGAGGGTACATGATTGTTGAGCAAGTTTGGCTGCACAAGACGGACCGGGCGGATGGTGTTTTGTTTGTACAAACGTAATATCGGTGGGACGCTGTCGCTCTTCTAGCGCCAGGCCAGACTCGATGACAAGCCAGTTGTCCCACAGACAAGCAACAGACTGAACTGTCAGCTGTGTGCGCCCCGTGGAGGCTAGCGATCGAGGCAAGCGAGGTTACCTGCCGCCGCGCGCATGCATCGAGTTTGCATATGAGGTGATGGTCTGAGATCGAAAGACAGACCCGAGCTAAGAGGACTCGATGCGCGAAGCCGTTCCGCTCGACGCGGGACTACCGCTATGAGAGCGTCCGCCTGGGACACCGACAGTTGCCCTCGTGCGGGGATGAGTTGGAACGATTGGAGAGGAGAGAGGCACTGGATGAGAAGAGAAAGGAGACAACAAGCAAAACCTGAAATGAGTCACGGGTGCGCCGCCTCGCGGGGGCTGGCAGCTGTGGCTGACTTGATCGTCGGGGAACTCGAGAAAGGGTACCCAATACGCCAAGTATAGACCAGTGGCGCCTCTTAAACTCGACGCAAACAGGGATCCCAGTATCCCGGTGACCGTAAACAACGTTGCACGCCGTAGCCGCCTCAAGATCTATCACAAGTACCGCTGTGATGACGTTGAGGTCCCTAGCAGGGCACTGCTGGCTAGATAAGTTCGCGTTGGCATCTAGGCTGACGAGACGAAGACCCAATGGGAGCTGGCAGGAGGCCTGAAATTCGGCCGAGGGCGCTTGTGACGGACGGATAAAGGGTCTGGTTAGCATGCCTGATGGTCGAAGGACGCGTCGAGTGAGCCTGAAAATTCTCCATGATCGAATGACTGGCGGGGCCATCTTTAGCCGGGCCTATTCATCAGATGGATGTGATTGAAAATGCGAATCTCTGTGGACAATACGAGACTAGGGCCGATGTCGTGGCACCCCGGGTGAGGGCGTCGAGTTGTCAGGTCAAGCAGGCAAGCAAACATGATTTGAGGTCTGGTGAGCATCGAGATGAGGGAGATAGAGCATGGTTCATCCCCCCCCTTTCACGAGTAAGAGTAAAAAAAGAAAAGAAGAATCATCATCAGAGGAAGATGGTGCAGAGAGCCGGCTTGACGATGACAGCCCTGCATCGAGAGGCGGCCCGCCAAGGATCGATGGATGATAGGAGTTGTAGGTAGTGCGTGCGGGTGCTGGTGTGATGGGCGTCCTTTGTCATGATGTCGTCCGCCACCAATTTGAGGTTGAGCCGTACCCTCGACTTCCTTTGATTCAAGATTGTTGTCGTTTGAAGCTCATGTCAGGGCTAGGTCCCGGATGATGACCCGTGATAGGCAAACAAAAACGCCAACAAGTGCGACAATAGGGAAGATGGAGGGTGGGAGGAGCCCAAGGTGTTTAAAGCACACACAACTCACACTCTCACACACACAATCTTGACAAAGATGGCGTGTGTTTGATAATGAAAGCCGGGGAGAAGATGCACTCGACAGCGGATGGTGGGAGGGTGTGTCTCTGGGGGGAAGGGCTTCCCATGAGGCGTGTGGGATGATGAGAAGTGGGAGGAGGTGTGTGTGTGTGTGGGAGGCTGGAATGTGGGAAAAATGTGGGATGCCAACTCAGCAGCCCCCTAGAGCAGATGACCACCACCAAAAAACGCGGGCGGCCACGACCTCCTACCTAGTGTGTACGTACCCGATCATCTTTGGTTGAATCCAGGTTTTATTTTTATTTTTTTGCTTTCTTTCTGGTTTAATTGAGGCAGGTGCTGTGGGCGGTGAGGCCCGGGACGCCGGTGCGGGTGGTTGCTTCCCCGGAGGGCGAGGGGAGGGGAGGGAGTGATAATAACAACAATAATATCATGAAATAAATAAAGAATGGGTTTTAATTTATTTATTTTGATTTAATTCTTTTTTCTTTTATTTCGCAATTCTTTGTTCCAGGTTGCTACCAAGATATATTTACTTCCTAGATGCTGAGTGGTTTCTTTATCTCCGTATATTGAATCCAGGGTCCTCTAGGTTCCTTTTCAACTCAAAGTTATTCCCGGCTTGCTCCCCCTATCCCCTACATTGTACATTGACGAGCTCTTGCACAAAGGAACAATGGGATATCCAGACAAAGACTTGAATTTACATTGGAATTTCTCACCACTAAGAATAACCAAAGTGCTCAACATAAATCTATCATATTTATTATCATTTTATTTTTTTTTGTTGAAACACACAAACTCCAGTCTCTCCTCAAGACAACCGTTCTCGAAACCCACATTACCTACCTACCTACATGCACGCCATCACTCCGCATAGCATCCCCCATCTCTTTTCCTCATGCAACAACACAAGAAAAAAAAACAAAATCACCATCAGCAGCCCGCCCTTTGACTCACTCACATGCGCCCCCCCTCCCTCTCCCCGCCGTCCGTGTCAGTGGCGCGCCCAGTCATGATCCATCTCCTCGAGACCCCCGAAAACGTCGGTGAAGGAAACCCGAGCTTTTGACTTGACAACCTCCCTCTGTGCCCAAGCTCACACGGCCCATTTATCCCATCGAGTGTACGGGCCGTACGCGCCGAATTGGATGCGCCTCCGGGTGCGCACGGCAGTCGTGGCAGTGCCTTTGTGACGCACCGCCGCAGCGAGGCTGCCTGCTGAGGTGTTGCTGGTGATACATAGGAGCATCAGAAGTGTGAGACGGTGAGCGGCGAGACTGCAGGCAGAGGGGGGGAGAACGACGGCGTATCTCACATGTTTCTCCCGGCTGGGGCTCGTGAGAGACATCGTTGATGCAGTCATCTTGCCATCCCGAGCCCAGCCGCTCTGTCAATTGATGGCACGGTGATGATATTATCCCCGAACACCTTTCGACTTTTCCAGGCATTTTCTTTTTATTCCCACCAAGAGACAAAACTAACCCGTGAATATGCCGTCCTGCCCGCCAAATGCCGAGCTTCTATCTATGAGCCGTGACCTGGTCATGCCTCCCTCCGCATTTCTCCAAATACTCGCCTCAACGCCATGACACCATCCACCCCCACGTCAAACGACCCCAATCATCTGCCTCAATTGATCAAGGGTCATGTCCTTCCGACGACTTGCTGTGTAGATCACACATCGGCTCATCGCTCATCACCCTGCATTCCCCGAGAGATGCGGCCGTGTGTAGGAGGTTACCTCGTGGGTCAAACAACCCGATGATGTAAACCGCTTTTGTGAGGATGGCAACCCAATGCCTAGGTACTATGAACGGAGTATCGGCTGCAGTATACGGAGTACTCCAAATAGATCACTAGTCTACAGAGTAATACTCCCACCACTAGTGGTTCGCAGGTTGCCTTGAGGTAGCTGACGCACCTCTCTTCCGGTATTCATCGGAGCATTTGGAAAGTAAAGTCAAGAAATAGCTCTGTATAGGATATGTAGGAGGCTCGAGTCGAGTTCACTACGCACACTCACCACATTCATGATACACGTATCCGTACTTAGAGCAAGCATGGTTCTCAGACTCCCTTCTTCTCGACCAATGTTGAGCCACGTGACTGGCCCTCAACTCCTATTCCAAAGCTCCGGCGAGTCCCTATTGCTCAATCACTTGCGCCGGTTTATGATCCATAAGTATGAACCCTACCTACTACTATCTGGGAAGACTGTTTTGGATTTCATAGCCCAGAGATTGTAGCCACCCACGGCTCACCTCGACTACACCTGGACGCAAGAGATTTCCATCAGGCCCACGACTAGTTGTCTTCGGTCATATACATACCTCGTACGGCCGCGAGGACGTGGTAGTAGGCAGCGTGCGGAAGATATAGCAAACCATGATATGATGAGCTAGCTTCGCATGAGCCTAGGCGATACGGTTTCTAGGGCGATAGCACAACATCATACTACATTTGTCAATACAGAGTGTTCAGAGACCCCAAGACCGAGGTGAGAAACGATGCCATTGTAGTCAGACTATAGCAACTATCAACGGCTGTCTGAGAATATCCCCTCCCATTTCCCCCCACCATACCCGAACCCTATATAGTCTATCATTCGTAATGCCAGTCATTCATATCTCGTTACTCCAACAAACCCGCGGCAACGGTCTCGCCGCCACTCCGAATCACCACCCTCTGCCCCGATTCTAGGGGCACCTTGCCTGCCAGCTTAATCACCACTCGCGCAACGCCACCTGGCTGCACGACTCTCGGCTTCTTCTTCACCACCGCGCCGGTTGCCTTGTCCAAAGTCGCGGCGATAGAAACGATCTGGCCAGCCGAATGTAGTCGTCCTCGATGAAGATCCACAGGCATCGGGATTATGTGCTCAAAGGCCATTGCCTTCATGGTGAAGGTATCGCTACAGTTGATAGGCTGCGCCGTGTGGCAGAGCATGTCACCCACCCGCAGGTGGATTGGGTCGATGTTGGTCAGGGCGATGCTAACGCTCTGTCCGGCGACGGCCCAGTCTTGCATGTCCGAGTCCACCATGATGGACTTGATGTATGCCTCCTCTCCGCTCGGCTGCACCAGAACTGCATCGCCGATTTGGATGGAGCCGGAGTCCAGACGACCAGCAATCGTAGTCGTGCCAAGGTGTGACCGGAACACCTCCGATATCGACATCCGGAACGGCTTCTTCAACGCCCGTGCTGACGACGCTTCCGAGTTCTCTAGCGCGTCTATCAACGTAGGGCCAGTGTACCAAGAAGCAGCCGGGTCTTCAGTTCGCTGGACGAGGTTGTAACCATTGAGTCCGGAAATGGGTACAAAGTCCACATTTTTGCTCTGGAATCCGAGGCTCGTGAGGAAGCTGCCGACTTGCTGCGAGATCTCGTTGAAACGGTCCTCAGACCAGTCGACCATGTCCAGCTTGTTCACGGCAATGACTAGACGCTGAACACCCAAGCTTCGAAGGAGAAGAACGTGCTCTCGGGTTTGTCCCTTGAGACCTCTCTCATAAGCGCCCGTATTGGCGTCGATAACGAGGATTGCAAAATCTGCTTGACTGGCGCCGGCGATCATGTTCGGGATGAAGTCGCGGTGGCCCGGCGCGTCGAGAATGGTGAAGTTGGTCTTGTCGGTCTCAAAGTGGTTCGTCGCGATGTCGATTGTGACACCTCGTTCCCTCTCCTCGCTCCGCTGATCCATAACCCAAGCCAGGGCGAATGACTGCTTGCCGGACTTTTCTGCTTGTTTCCGGTATCGATCAATGGTGTGCTTCTCGACAAACTTGAGTTCGAGGAGTAACCGGCCCATGAGTGTACTCTTGCCAGCGTCAACGTGGCCTACCACGACGAAGCTGATGCTTCTCTTGTTTTCACTCTTCTCAAACTCTTTCACAACATCCAGACCCTTGCTCTTCGGTGGTGGTGCATCCACAACACTCAAAGCAGACATATCCTTGTTGACATCCGTGTCCTTCGCTGTACCCTTTTCCTTCTGAGATTTTTTGGCCGTCTTTGTAGATACAGGCCCCTTCTTCCCCGCTACGACGGCATTAGAATTAGCTCATGATTTCTTCGCAAGTTTCGAACCTTTCGCCTGAGCCGCAAGCACCAACTCATCTGGACTGGGCTTGTCGAAAGCTGAGGGGTCGTAGAGGGGCGAAGACATGTATGGGAATGGTATGATTTCAGACATGTCCACTTGGCAAGTCTTTGGGGCGGGAGTACAGAGTGTTATGGCAAACGCAGATGGGGCAGCCCTCGGCGCGATGACAGGTCCGAAATCAATCAATCCCGGGCTGCTCTTGAACGTTATGTCGAATAGATGTTTCGGTTCGTCGCCCGCTGGTGGCTTGGGATCTTCTGTGACCGCGGCGGCCGGGCAGCTTGAGGTTGCCGTGGCGCTAGTTGGCTTGATGGCAGATAGTTCGGATTCTGGTTGCGGTTCCAATGGTGCAACATTTTCCTTTTCGGCCTCTTCGCAGATTGATAGCTTTTCCATCCCCTTCTGTGCCTTTGTGGCCCTTTCGAGATCCTTCTTCTCTTCGCTCTTTCTCTTCCTTGCAGCAGCTAAAGCTTGAAGCTTCGAAACCTTTGGGGCACCACCCAACAAACCACCTCGGGGGCGCTCAGGCTGAAGAAAGACGGCCTCGCGATCCTTTGGAACCTTCAACCATGGCATATCGTAAAAATACCACGACGGCGGTAAATTGAGCTTCGGAGTGGCCGGTAGATGAGACGCTGAAAACTTCTGGTCATCACCCAGGCTACGCCCATCTGGTAGACGCCCAAAAGCTGGCCCAGTCCCCTCCACAAGGGATCGTGAAGCAGAAGAAAAGAAGACTGAGTTCAACTCACCTTCTGGGGCTTTCTTTGCGACTGGCTTCGGTGCAGGGGCGATGTAGGTCTTGACCAGATAGGTGACTGACTTGTCGACGTCATAGTAGTAGTGCCACAGGGTCTCCTGGATCTGTTCCGTAGTGACTTTGCTGCTCGAAGTTCCCAGGGCTCTGCGGACCTCGGCCGTGCCGTTTTCCATGGCGGCTTGGTCCTCGGGGCTGAGCTCTTGCTCCTCCTCATCATAGTCATCACCATCGAACTCCGACACGATATCGTCGGTGTTGAAGGTGTGAACAATCCGATGACGCGACATCTTGAAGGGATTGGATTATCTTCTGAGGGTATAAATCGAAGTGTGGTCGGCCAAAAAAAAATTGCTGAGACGGCGACGCAGTATCAGTGCGGTTCGGTTTCTTGGTGTAGGATAGAGAGGTAGTTCGGGAGAGGGAGGACGAGGGGAGAGAACAGCCGGCGTCGAGTCTTATATAGCTGTGCTAGGCGGACGGTTTAGCTCAAGGTTTTCAGAAACACGTAGAATCGCCAAAATTCAAACTGAGGTGTCAGAGAAGTGTCGAGAATTTGTGTTTTTAAAGGCGGACGGTACATATCGTACCTTCGCAGAAGTCGTGCAGGGTCGAAGGTTGTCCTGAGGCTTTCCGACCTAGTCGGTTCCAACTAAAATCCGCTGCCCCGCCATCACAAGGCGCATGGCTGCCAGGTCGTTGTGGCGGGGTTTTCATGATGTCGGGGACTCAGTCACACACCGGATGCCTAAGACAGGCCCTTAAAGTGTGCCCGGACTTTTCATTTCCCCGCGCCCGGACACGCTGTGTGTGCAAGGCAACCCCAATCTTCAAAAAATTCGGGTTTGAACAAGAAAGCTATCTGAAAGCTCCGATCTGCCACCAGGATTTGTGGGATCTTTTTTATTTGCGCTGTAATCGCCTCTTTCATAGCCGATACAGCTCCCCACGGGTGAACGACCGACAGCCAAAATGTCGTTGAGTGAGTCCCGCGCACCGTTCTGCCCATCGAGGGGCGAGGGGTAGAAGCTAACGAGGGGACAGATCTAGATGTGTCGAATGGTACTGCGCAACGATAACAACTGCAGAAAAGTTACCTCCAGCTAACCATTTTTGATAGCGGCGGTGATGAAGGATGAGCAAGGCCGTCCTTTCATCGTTGTGAGAGAGTGCGTCCTCCCATCCCACCCCCCAGCCAGACCGCCATCCGCTCCGTCTAACAACTTCACAGTCAGGGGAAGAAGAAGCGCCAGTTTGGCAACGAAGCCGTCAAGTCCCATATCCTCGCCGCCCGTACCGTCGCCAACATCATCAAGACCTCCCTCGGCCCCCGCGGTCTCGACAAGATCCTCATCTCACCCGACGGCGATATCACCGTGACCAACGATGGCGCTACGATCCTCCAACAGATGGAGATTACCAACCACGTTGCCAAGCTATTAGTCGAGCTGTCCAAGTCGCAAGATGACGAGATTGGCGATGGCACTACCGGCGTGGTCGTTCTCGCTGGTGCTCTGCTTGAGCAAGCTGCCGACCTCATCGACAAGGGCATCCACCCCATTCGAATCGCTGACGGATACGACCAGGCTTGCGACATTGCAGTCGCTGAGCTCGACAACATCTCAGACACGATCGAGTTCTCAAAGGAGGAAACTGCCAACCTCGTCAAGGTCGCGCGGACAAGTTTGGGCAGCAAGATTGTTTCCAAGGCTCACGACCAGTTTGCCCACATCGCCGTCGATGCAGTCCTCTCGGTCGCCGATCTCGAACGAAAAGATGTCGATTTCGAGTTGATCAAGGTGGATGGCAAGGTCGGCGGTGCTCTCGAAGATTCGCTCCTCGTCAAGGGTGTGATCGTCGACAAGGACTTCTCCCACCCGCAGATGCCCTCTGAGGTGCGGGATGCCAAGATTGCCATTCTTACGTGCGCGTTCGAGCCCCCGAAGCCCAAGACCAAGCACAAGCTCGATATCACCAGTGTTGAGGAGTTCAAGAAGCTGCAAAGCTATGAGAAGGACAAGTTCATTGAGATGATCCAGCAGATCAAGGATACGGGTGCCAACCTGGCCATTTGCCAGTGGGGTTTCGATGATGAGGCAAACCACCTTCTCCTGCAAAACAATCTGCCAGCTGTCCGATGGGTTGGCGGACCAGAGATTGAACTGATCGCCATTGCCACCAATGGCCGAATAGTGCCCCGATTTGAGGATCTGAGGGAGGATAAGCTGGGTACTGCTGGCATTGTGCGGGAAATGTCGTTCGGTACCACACGAGAGAAGATGCTGGTTATTGAGGAGTGTGCCAACACGCGAGCCGTCACGGTCTTTGTCCGTGGCAGCAACAAGATGGTATGCCGAACTAAGTCTGCATACCCCTTTTTTTACGTCGACTAACACTGTACAGATTATCGACGAGGCGAAGCGATCCCTACACGACGCCCTGTGTGTCGTGCGAAATCTGGTGCGCGACAACCGAGTAGTGTACGGCGGTGGTGCTGCCGAGATTGCCTGCTCACTCGCGGTTGAGGACGCTGCCGTCCAAACCCCGGGTCTGGAGCAGTACGCTATGCGAGCCTTTGCCGAGGCTCTTGACACCGTCCCCATGACCCTGGCCGAAAACAGTGGCCTCAACCCCATTGCCACCCTAGCAGAGGTGAAGTCCCAGCAAGTGAAGGCTGGACCCGAGGGTCGGGGTAAGCTCGGTGTCGACTGCATGGGACGAGGAGACAACGATATGAAGGAAGCCTTTGTCATCGACCCCCTTATCGGCAAGAAGCAGCAGCTCCAGCTTGCTACACAACTCTGTCGCATGGTGTTGAAGGTCAACAACGTCATTGTGTCGGGTGCGGATGAGAACGACTTTTAGAAGGGTGGGACAACCTAGACAAAAGCAAGCTTAATGAATAAAGGGATGCTTTGTTCCAAAGTGTGGGCAATAGTGTGAATATGGGATGCTCTTGTTGACACACTCGGCTGATCAGCTCCATCAGAGGCGTATCCAGCCTTTGGTAACATACTAGTATGTAGAAATGAGTTATCCAAGTGCTAACCTACCTACTTACCTTTGTGTCTGCAAATACATACCGCACCCTTGTCGTAACATTCCCCGTAGGGCTGATTGAAGATTCCCCCATGGGTTCGGTAAATTGAGGTCGGGTGCGTGCCACCTGTGGCTGACTTGCGCCATGACGCGGCTCGCTTCGGATCAACGTCACCCTTTCTTACACTTACAGAACCCATCACTTTTGACGCAGAGGCTTCAAGCCCGCAACCGCTCTTCAAGTCAAGCCCATCATTAGCCGCAGAGGCTATCTAGCTTTGCCATGTCGGAATCCTCGAATACCGGTTCTCCAGCAACTTCTTCTGGTGCTGCACAACCTTCAACCCTAGCCAAGCGGCGTCCGATCCCAAGGAAAGGCCACACCAAGTCCCGAGCAGGGTGCACCAGTTGTAAGAAACGGAAAGTGAAGTGTGATGAGGTAGCACCTGAATGCGGGCCGTGCCAGCGGTTGGGTTTGCGGTGTGAATATCTTCACCACAAGATAAGATTCTTGGCTGAATCGGGCGTGGCCCAGCCGCTGCGGACAACACCAGTCAAGTTCGATTACGATGATATGAATTTCTTTCGACATTTCCTCTTCGAAGCGTACCCGCCCTTACCCATCGATGGCTTCTCAGTGTGGCAGCAGGCTTCACAACTTTCACATCACGTATGTCAGTCAACAACCCCCAGGCTCGTCAACTCCTCTAATAGCTTATAACTAGTACGACTTCCTACTGCACTCGATGCTGGGCCTTGCAGCGTCTCATCTCAGCTTATTATCACCCAAAAGCTACGATAAATCTGCACTCAAGCATCGGGTGACAGCCATCAAGTCTCTCAACAGTCACCTATCAAAACCCAATCTCACCATGGTTGAAGCAGAGGCCGCCTTTGGGGCAATGCTCATCTTGACCTTCCAATCGGCATACATGGCCGATGGATTGGTGGATTTTTTTACCATGATACGAGGATGTATGAATTCAACCTGATACGTTTGCACCGAGGCTCATCAGCATCCCCAGGCTTTCTTGTCGGTACCCACTCCGTGCAAGACTTCGAACAATCCATATTCAAGACATTTGCGAGAGCAACCTATGTCGACAAAGTCCGGCAACTTGTCCACGAAGATAACTCGGAGCAATACCTCGATTATGTTGTTGCCGAGGGATTCTGCGAAAGTACCAAACAGATCCGTCCCCTTTGCAAGAGCATCCCGGAACTGCGTTATCTTGCGCATATGCAGAAAATAGCAAGCCTTGCCACTGTAGATCCTGCAGAGAGTGCGTGTCTCCTAACGCCGTCGAGCGACTTGAACTAACCTGTCAGGCTACCGTGAGCTCTCATTCTTCTATGACGGACTAGGAGACCTCACGTCCAAAGACTTTGCCTCATTCATCGACCCACAAAACCATGTTTCCCAGCTTGTAATTATACACATGCTCGTACTCGACTACGTCATGAGCCGCAAGGTGGTAGTAGAGGAAGGTGGGAAATCTCCCAGATCCTCCGGGTTGAGGAATGGTTTCGACTGCCGGAAGATTATGTCACGAGTGTGGATCGAGGGGATGCTGCAAAGTCTCCCTGAGGAATATCAAGAGTACGCTCAATGGCCTCTCAACTTCGCCAGGAGTTTCAAGTACTCCTTCAGGGAAGACGATCAAGTGTGGGAGCCATTCTTGCTCAGCAACGGACAATCAACTTGGGGCACTGAACGCAGCCCATCAATAGAAGTGTGAATTTTTGTGTCTACTAAGCCCAACCTTGATACTAATTGATTGCCTCTGGTCATGCAGCCATCTCGAGTGACAGTCCAGTTTCTCAATAGACCGATAGATTGAGGGCCTAGACAAACTCACTTCTAACCCGTGAACTTCGAAGCTCAACGCTGTCATCTGAGTTGAGTGCCTTGCGGCGAGCACCATTCTTCCCGAGGTAGCGACTTGGATGGTAGAAACAAAAGATAACAATGGCGCCGATCATGGGCAGGCACTCAAAGACCCAAAAGAGCCACTCAGTCCGGAATGCATACCCATCCATTCCCTCCGCAAACTCACATACACGATAGATGCATCGAACCTATTCGCATACGTATTAGCCAGAAGATCACCGACGCTGCCCGTGTTGTGCTCACCATGATTAGGCCACTCGAGATATACACAGCCCTAACCACCTTTATCCAACCCCTAGGCGCATCATCAACGGCCATTCGGTTCGCCAGTACGTGGAATTTCCGAAAAACGCAAAGGAAAAGGGAAAATGCGACGAGCTGGAAAGCCAAGCCCCCAATTAGGACATTTCGTCCGATCCGCTCCATGTTCCCCTGCCAGTTGTCAGAGCTGGCGATCCCAGAACCGCTACCCTGGACGAAGAAGGCAATGACGTCGCAAACGACGAAGATAGGTGTGAGACGTCGTCCGGGGATTCCAAGGATGCGATGATGCGACTTGGGGAGTACAGCAAGAATAAGTCGACTAATAAGGAGGTAGTTGCCAGCGGCGATGAAGACTGGTGCGAGGACGGTGAAGGTAAGAGTGATGACGAAAGGTGACTAGTCATATCAGCATAGTGAGAGACGACGGGGACTCTCTAACGCACGATTTCAGACTGGTTCTTGGTAGAGTATGCCCTATTAATGTAGGCGGCAACTTCAATGGCAGCACCGACAACAACCACCGTGAAGTACCATGCGCGGTACCTGATAACGGTGAGGTACGAGATTGCGATGAAGATGACTCCATACACAATGGTGCCAATGACAGCAAGGGCGAAGGATGGGCTGTACATCCATACAGACTCTTTTTCGGCCATCTTGACTGTTGAGAGCGTGGGCAAAGTGAATTGTCTGAATTGAGAATGTATTGATTGTATTGTTCTGCTTGATCTATCACTGTCTCAACGCTCCTCCGATTTTCACTTATACCAACTCGAGTTCCTAGGCCACGCGCTTGGTCGGGTTCAAAGCGAGGGCCACGCATGGTTAATCGAAGTTATTCGCGTGTAGTTCTCTGAGCATACATAAGCTGTCGATCAGTGCGGCGAAGGATTGGCCGTTCTTACGGGGGGTGCGTGGTCGGGTTGTCTGAATGCGACGAATGCGACGGGCCAATCAGGTGTGGCTTCATACCTATGGGCTCAACGAGACTCCTGCGTACCAAAGGGAAGAAAGGATTCTGCATTGTGCATAGTACACTTCATCCTCTTATGTAAGAAGTGTAGCTGATCGCAACGGCTAGTTACTGGCATATGTCGCTCCCCGGATAAGAATCTCTTACAGTGGCGATGGCGGACGTTAACGAACCAACTGTAGAAGTCATGCAAATCCCCGGTCCAGGTGTGAGACCCAGTGTCACGATCTAGTAGTATACGCAATATGGACTCTAGGAATATTGTAGAGACGTTGAGTTCCTCTTCGCTGCATACTGACGCAGACATCACTTGGACAAACCGCCACATAAACCCTCTCGGGCGTTCTTTGTTGTATTGAGAGTTGAATGTGCGTTGGCAATGCACATTCAACTGGAGCAACCTCCGACAAGATGTGGCTGGGAACCCGCATCTTAACTTACCCTACATGGAGAGTCGTTGTTTTTGCTGTCTGCTCTATGAGTCCCGAGAGACGTCTCTCTGGCACATACGACCATAGCTCTTAGAAAGCACGGGGTCCCGTCTGCTCCCCCCTAGTTAAACTGAGAAGCGGCGAATTAGTACTCGGGTCGGTGACGACCGGGGAATCCTCGCTGTTGTATGTTTTTTTGTCTGCATTTTTTGGATCCTCAAAATCTCAACAAAGAAGTCATGAATCTTTTTTGATGTGTGTAGGGCACCTTAATGGGGATGTGTGCATTGGGTACTTTCGGCCCGGGGTTTTGCAGAAGCGACATCAAGGCGGCCAATCAGTAGCTGATAAATCATGCGCGGCTGGAAGGACCGATGCACCGTGGGAAATTATAGGGTCAGGTTTGTTGGTCCCCAGAAAAGAGCTTCTCAACGATACATTGGCAGTATCCCATTATGGCAGAAACACCGGATAAATGTGGCAATGAGTTTGACATACGGTAGCAAAGGGCATGACAGTGGTACCATGGGGGATATTAAGGACAGTAGGAAGGTCCTGATAAGAGTCAGAGAGACTCGAGGCTGGAGAAGGACACAGAGCAACGGCAAGGATCGGTAGCCGCGAAGGGACCCACTCTGGTAACGGGAATATTCTCGAAATTCGGGAAAAGGACACTTTGGCTTTGCTGACAACTATTATGACTCGCTGGCCACGATTTTGATCGACTGCCTGCTTGTTTTACGGAGTACAACCTTGTAGTAGAGTGAATGAGTCACTCGAGCGTCACGGAATATCCTAGAATTACAGACCTACATCCTCCAGAGTGTGTCTCTTTGACACTTGTACATACTACGGATACGTGCTCCGTACTTTTTTTGAGATCCATGCTGTGGCGTTGGGGGAGCAGTGACCAGCCCCTGCCACGTCGAGACTCAGAGCTTGTTGCTGGCGGCTGTCTGAGACGCAGGGGGTGGTTGACTTTCCCGATGAGCATGCGCACCGAACGCACTGTCCTTTGCACCGTGAACACGCTGGGGAAGAGTGGTTCTAGCCAAAGAGGTAGTGAGAAGTCTCCTCCCGACACCCGCGGTAGGGCTGTCGCACACAGTGCGGAAAATTTGGGACCCGCCACAAATACCCCTGTCACGTGGGGCAACGGCAAGGGGTGTGGCGGGTGATGTGAAATCTGGCCTCTTGTTCAATCTGGACACCTCAACTTTCTGGAGACAGGCTCCAACCTTCATAAGTTGACGGGCTTCCCTCCTCACAACCCGTTTCTTCCAACATCCCCAAGATACCCCATTCCACCAACCCACACCCAGCCGTCGATCGCGAAGGGCTGAGGATTACCACTTTCTCTTGCATTTAAGAGACGTTGTTTCTTTCGCTCTTTTTTTCTTTTAACGTCGGTTGCAAAACTTGAAGCAACAATCACAGAGCTCCCCACCATGGCTCGCTCAAGGAGCTCTATGGCCCTTGGCCTCGGACTCCTTTGTTGGATCGCCCTCCTCTTCTCTCCTCTGGCGTTCGTCCAGACCGCCAAGGCCGACGATATCGACAACTATGGTACCGTCATCGGTATTGTACGTTCCCCCCCGCCGAAAACCCCCCCCAACGCCCACGAGTCCTCGACAATCGCTAACAATTGACCTCTAGGATTTGGGTACCACCTACAGCTGTGTCGGTGTGATGCAAAAGGGCAAGGTCGAGATTCTCGTCAACGATCAGGGAAACCGAATTACCCCCTCTTACGTCGCCTTCACCGAGGAGGAGCGCCTGGTTGGTGACTCCGCCAAGAACCAGGCCGCGGCCAACCCCCGTAACACTATTTACGATGTCAAGTACGTTCTACACACTCAATCGGCTCGATTCGCAGTCCTAACCCTCAAAACAGGCGTCTGATCGGCCGCAAGTTCTCCGAGAAGGAGGTCCAGGCTGACCTGAAGCACTTCCCCTACAAGGTCATCTCCAGGGATGAGAAGCCCATTGTTCAGGTTACCGTGGACGGTGCTAAGAAGCAGTTTACGCCTGAGGAAATCTCTGCCATGATCCTTGGCAAGATGAAGGAGGTCGCCGAGTCATATCTCGGCAAGAAGGTCACCCACGCCGTTGTCACTGTTCCCGCCTACTTCAACGTAAGTCCCCATGTGCCATTGAAGATGCGCATCTCGCTAACTCGCGCCGCAGGACAACCAGCGACAGGCTACCAAGGACGCCGGCATCATTGCCGGTCTCAATGTCCTCCGAATCGTCAACGAGCCCACCGCTGCCGCTATCGCCTACGGCCTGGACAAGACCGATGGTGAGCGCCAGATCATTGTCTACGATCTTGGTGGTGGTACCTTCGATGTGTCCCTCCTGTCCATCGATCAGGGTGTCTTCGAGGTTCTGGCTACTGCTGGTGACACTCACCTTGGTGGTGAGGACTTCGATCAGCGAGTCATCAACCACTTCGCCAAGCTCTACAACAAGAAGAACAGCGTCGACATCACCAAGGACCTCAAGGCCATGGGCAAGCTCAAGCGCGAGGCCGAGAAGGCCAAGCGTACCCTGTCTTCTCAGATGAGCACCCGCATTGAGATCGAGGCCTTCTTCGAGGGTAACGATTTCTCCGAGACTCTTACCCGCGCCAAGTTCGAGGAGCTCAACATGGATCTCTTCAAGAAGACCCTCAAGCCCGTTGAGCAGGTCATCAAGGACGCCAACGTCAAGAAGCACGAGATCGACGACATTGTTCTCGTCGGTGGTTCCACTCGTATTCCCAAGGTTCAGTCCTTGATCGAGGAGTACTTCGGCGGCAAGAAGGCTTCCAAGGGTATCAACCCCGACGAGGCTGTCGCTTTCGGCGCCGCTGTCCAGGCTGGTGTTCTTTCCGGTGAGGAGGGTACTGAGGAGATCGTCCTTATGGACGTCAACCCTCTTACCCTCGGTATTGAGACCACTGGCGGAGTCATGACCAAGCTTATCCCCCGCAACACCCCTATCCCTACCCGCAAGAGCCAGATCTTCTCCACTGCCGCCGACAACCAGCCCGTGGTCCTGATCCAGGTCTTCGAGGGCGAGCGTTCTCT
Organism: Fusarium robinianum; assembly: GCA_013623725.1. Classification (NCBI taxonomy): domain Eukaryota; kingdom Fungi; phylum Ascomycota; class Sordariomycetes; order Hypocreales; family Nectriaceae; genus Fusarium; species Fusarium robinianum. Next base: position 24,619 of record JABFFI010000502.1, on the reverse strand, counting down.
CACCAAGGACAACAACCTCCTCGGCAAGTTCGAGCTCACTGGTATCCCCCCCGCTCCCCGCGGTGTCCCCCAGATCGAGGTCTCCTTCGAGCTCGACGCCAACGGTATCCTTAAGGTTTCTGCCCACGATAAGGGCACTGGCAAGCAGGAGTCTATCACCATCACCAACGACAAGGGTCGTCTCACCCAGGAGGAGATTGACCGTATGGTTTCCGAGGCTGAGAAGTATGCCGAGGAGGACAAGGCCACCCGTGAGCGCATTGAGGCCCGAAACGGCCTTGAGAACTACGCTTTCAGCCTCAAGAACCAGGTCAACGACGAGGAGGGTCTTGGTGGCAAGATCGACGATGAGGACAAGGAGACTGTAAGTTACACCCCCAACAAAGACCCACAGAGACCTATACTAACGGCATTCAGATCCTCGACGCTGTCAAGGAGGCTACTGAGTGGCTCGACGAGCACGGTGCCGACGCTACTACTGATGACTTTGAGGAGCAGAAGGAGAAGCTCTCCAACGTCGCCTACCCCATCACCTCGAAGATGTACCAGGGCGCTGGTGGTGCTGGTGCCGGTGGTGAGGCGGAGGGTGATGGATCCTTCCACGATGAGCTCTAAATGCATAGACGTTGGTTTGAAAAGGGAAAAAGAACATAATTGCTGCACTTTTTTAGGTGTTCGGTTGGTGGTGAAATGGGATGCGCATATTTAGTATCTGCCTACACTGGGATGTAAAGTAGATGAGCGCATGAATTCAGCCTTGATTTAAGACCAACTCGCTGGACCTAGATGAACTCTCAGTAGCCAAGGCCGGGATGCCTAGAGTGGTGGTTATGTGCACAAGGGCCACGAAGCTCGAGTCAATAAAAAGTAGTGATGCTCAAGTAGGATGTTTGACCAAGATTCTTGATTGTGTAACGAGACATATGAACCTTGGCCTTGTACGTATTGGTAGCAACTCGCAGGGCTATAATCGGTCGGTCGAAGGCCTAGACTGAAAGGCGTTGTTGTGGTTGGTTGTGTTTCATTTGTTGGTGGTTGATGTTGCTTCATGGTTGGAAGTGCAGGGGGGAACTGGTCACGTGACACCGCGTGGTGACATGGGAACTGCTCCAACGCGCTATCGCGACGGCATTGTTCTTATGACGACATGACTTTTGGAGCTCGTTCCGAGACAAAGCCAATTCAAAAACCCTCGATTGATGCCTGACTAAACTCTAAACCACAATATTTCTGCTTCAAGTCATGGCACCCCGAAAACGCGCTGCGGTGGAGGCAATTGCCAACCCTCGCCGCAGCTCCCGGCGCATCTCGACCAACAAGAGCCAGTACTTTGAGGGGAGCGATGTCGAGGCTGAGGAGAGCGACCCCCCTCCGAAGAGGAAGCGTGGACGGCCTCCGAAGAAGCAGGCTCCTAAGAAGGAAGACTCTGGGGATGTATATGAGGATGAGTTAGCACAAGATGCCGAGGAAGAGGAGGAAGAGCAGAGACAAGACGAGGACGAGGACGAGGACGATGATGATGACAAGCCCCGAAAGGTGACAATCATTCCATTGGAAAAGCTAAGAGATACGGGTAACACGGATTATGAAGATGAGAAGCTTCACCGAAATACACTACTGTTTCTAGGAGACCTCAGGGCGAACAACAAAAGGATTTGGTTGAAATGTAAGTAACCCAGATATCAATACCCAAGACAGATTATGCTTACCCGAGAATCAGCACATGATGGCGAGTATAGGCGGGCCCTCAAAGACTGGCAATCCTTCGTAGAGCGCACAACGGAATCCGTCATTGAAACCGACGAAACGATCCCCGAACTTCCCATCAAGGATGTCATATTCCGCATCCACAGGGACGTCCGATTCAGCAAAGACCAGACTCCGTACAAGGTAGCCAGCTTACTTCCTCTCGTCGTATACTTGGACAGCTGTGCTGACCTGACTATCATCATAGCCTCACTTTTCCGCTGCATGGTCTCGCACCGGCCGCAAAGGCCCGTACGCTTGCTACTACATCCACTGCGAGCCCCAAAAGTCCTTCATCGGCGGCGGCCTTTGGGCTCCCGACGGCGGACAGCTCAACAAACTCCGCCAAAGCATCGACGAGCGTCCGGCCCGTTGGCGGCGCGTCCTCAATGACGAGACGTTGAAGCACGCGTTCTTCCCGGACTTGTCGGCGCGGGCTGAGCCGGAAGATGTGCTGAAGGCGTTTGCGGCTAGGAATAGCGAGAACGCGCTCAAGTCGAAACCAAGGGTAGGTGGGAATGGGTTTGCGTTTGAGGGTATGGATCGTGTGCTGATGGTTGGTTGTAGGGCTACATCGCGGATCATCGGGACATTGAGCTGCTGAAACTGAGGCGTTTTGCTGTTGGGACTAAGATTGACGACGGTGTGTTTTATGGTGATGATGCACAGGAGAAGATCGCCGAGCTTTTGAGTGCTTTGGTTGGATTCGTAAGTCATATATTGACTCCCTGTGTGTTCGTTAGTGCTAATGGTATCAGATCACATTCTTGAATAGGATCGTTATGCCAGATCCCGGTGACGATGACGATGATAGTGAAGCTGAGGACGGAGACGGTGATGATGGAGGTGACGATGAAGATGAGGAAGATGGTGACGAGTAACTGGATGTAAGTGGACTGTTGGCGGTTTGGTGATGTTCATATTATTCTGGATCAAGGACCTTCTCATTCTCATATTAACGTCGAACCAACTCTACAGGTCTAATTTATCTCAATTCAACACTGAATTATTCGGGCGCTTCGCCCAGAAACCAATGTGACCGCACTCATCACCCCTCAACACATGTTGAACAGCGCAACACTAGGATCATGGTCGCTAACCTCGTCCTGCTTGTTCTGCCACGTATTAATATGCAGATGCTCATACTTGACACCCTTGCGCAGCTCCTTGCTGATAAACATGTGGTCCAGTGCTTGGCAGTTCATGTCGAAGAGATACGTGTATCGCTCCGTGTCTCGCACTTTGGCAGCATCGTCGAGATCCACGAGACCAGACTCGGAGACAAAGGTGCGCAGCGGCGCTACCTGCGTGAACTCGTTGAAGTCGCCCGCGGCGATGACGTGTGCCTTGCGGTCCTTCTTGAGGATCTGCGCGATGAACTCGGCCGTGATGCGAGCCTGCTCGGTTCGCTTCTCGACACCCTTGTTCACGGGCGTGCGCGGGTCGCCGTGGAGTGAGGTCGAGCCGCCCTTGCTGCCAAAGTGCACGTTTACGGTGAAGAATGGCTTCTGGGTGCCCTTGACGGGCTTCCACATGGCCACGAGCGGCTTGCGGCTGGCGTCCCAGGCTGCGTTGCTTGGGTCGATGCGGCCCGGGTTGTACTTGAGCTTCGGTCCGTCGAGAACCTCGTTCGCGGCGTCGACGGGGCCCGGGTTGGGGTTGACCAGTTGAACGGCGTCAGGTCGGTAGAGGAAAGCTGTGCGGATGTTGCCGCCGGGCTGGCCGCCGTCTTGGTTGTTCTCGGGAGCGACCTCGACGAAGTCGTACGCCACGCCGCTGGCCTCCTCGATGCCATCGGCCAGGGCTGCCAGGGTGGCATTGGCTGAGGTTACACCATCATTATCGGGACCAGAGTTATCCTGGACTTCCTGCAGGAAGATCAGGTCGGGAGTGCGCAGCTTAGTGATGATCTGCTCAATGACAGCGGGGAGGTGGGAGGACTTGGGGTTGAGGTTCTCGGTGTTGTAGTCGGCGACTGAGATACCCTTGCAAGAGCCCTTGCTGGTGAAGCTAGCAGCAGGGTGGTTCGCGTTGGAACGCTTCTGCGCCTTGGTGCTAGTCAGAGGGAGAATGCGGTAGAAGCCGAAGGCGTTGTGGACGACACCGGTGATGTCGCCCATGAAGTCGCCGAGCTTAGTGTCATCAACGTTCTTGGAGCCGTCGAGAGGAGAGCCAATGACGATGGCCTCGGGGTTGGCATCTGTGTCATTTTCGATCAGCCGCCGCTCCGTCACGTAAGACAACAAGAAACATGCATGTCCTACATACCTCTGTCGAGCATGGTCAAACCACCCTGCTTGTTCAGGCCGGACACCTTCCAGTCTCCCCTGACCCAGACATCGCCATAGTTGTTCGGCCTGCTGACGGCGTACGCCTTCCGGACGGTTACGAGCTCGCCCACGAGGCTCTCCCAGAAGTCGAGGCCGTACGTCTTGGGCTGCAGCTTGGGGTTGGCGGCGGAGACGCGGGTCTCGGCGTTGGGCACGCTGAAGATGTCGCCGTCGTCGAGCTTGGAGAATTGCTTGCGTGGGGGCTTGGGGGTGTCGCGGCCGATGGTTAGGGGCTTGACTTTGTTGGATGAGGACTTGATCACGATGTTGCTGGGGGAGGTGAGCTCTGTGAGGTAGATGTGGTCCTGGTTGGATCTACAAGTTGGTTAGACACGGAACGTACGAGTCCTTTGGGAGGGAGGGAGGGGGTTGTGACTATACCTGTACTCCTCGATCTTGCCGTCGAGTGTCACGATATCTCCAACGGTGACTTTGTCGGTGACCTTGCCATAGACGAAGAGGCCCTCAGACGTGGCAGGGTTACGATCGGGTTTGGTAGATCGCAGATAGAACCCGGAGCTTCCGACAGCTGTGACAAGGCCTTCGACACCCTTGACTTCCTTGCCATTGTAAGGCGAGAGGAACCGGTCGCCATTGATCTCAGCGATGGTCAGGGCCGAAGCTAGACGGCTGAAGGCGAGCAATGGAGTGAGGAGGGTTTGGAGCTTCATCGTGGGCGATGGGAGTAGTGTCTCTCTCGTCTGGAGCTAAGACCGTCGTCAACTCGTCTCGTCCTAAGACCAGTCGTGATAGTAAAGCCTGAATCCATCATCAACCATCTGGGCGCATCTCTCTGTATTTGTATCTCCTCACGGCAGACAATGATCATCCCAACACCCACACACACTCTCTCACAGCTCGACCTCCCGAAAGCGTCACCGAAGACCTATCAACTCACCGTCCCAAAACTCCGTATCCCCTCCAAAAGTTCACGCACCGTCCGTTCCCCAAATGCCGCCGTCGTAACGGTCCTCCAGGGATTGGCCATCTCCGTCGTATGGCGGGCGTCCTATCGATCCGCAACGCCCCAGCACGTTCACCCTTGGGAGGCCTCGGATGGACCAGTCAGCGTCCAACGTGGGACCTGACACCTTGCCTCTTTTCGCAGGTCGCAAGACATGGGCCATGGGGTTTAAGGCATCTCTTGCATCCATCATCCGTCCTTTCCCATCTTAACCCTGTCTTGGGTTTCATTTTTCATCCAACAATTCGTTGCGCCATTGGCCGGGTTCCTCATGTCGTTCCTGGTCTAAGACAAGTAAGCGGGCGATGGACTTGGTGGTCAGTGTCAGAAGTTGTAAGGGTTGTTGGTCAGGCTGGAGGGAATGATTCGCTGGAGGACAACAACCTAGGCTGAATGCTGATGGCATGTGATTGATTGATGTGAGGCGCAGTGATTACGAGCTTCGCTTCTAAACAACAACCTATGTCTCTCTCTCTATCTCGACTACTGGAGCCATCATCACCACTCACTGCAAGCCACAGTCAAAGAGCGTTGCGATATTTGACCGCCTTCGTTCGTCAACTGGCAACAATAATAACAAACAAAACACCCAATAAGCTAGCATATTATTCTAAGATACAAATCAATGCGGATGCAAGAGTCTGCGAGGAACGCTCCCTAGTGCTCCCTCCGACCACCACCCTATATTCCGCTCCCAAGCCATTTAGATGCACGACGGACTCGTTCGACGAGCTCAGTAATATCGCCGCTGTCATCGATCCCAAGCTCACGAAAAATAAAGGGACCGGATACTTGGCGCGTGAGCCTCCGATTGACGGCATCACGATTGAAGGCACCGTTCAAGGCACTGGCTTTGAAGGTGTCATGATTAAAGGCATCGCGATTGAAGGCATGGTCACTGGAGGCATTGCATCCCTGGACTGCAGAGGTCAGTGATGTGAATTGTATGGGATGATGGGAGGGCCACATACTCAACGGACAGACGTCTCACTTGATTTATCAGGGGCCGGAGTTCGTGAACCAGGTCATGTTTGAAAGAATCCATCGCCTTCTTAACGCTCTGGTCGATCATGCTGGAAAGCGTCAAGTGACATATGGTGATAGATTAGACCCTGCATCGACTCCATCTCGTCGGGAACATTCACCATCATTCTAGTGGTTCTAGTGGTTTGAAAATGAATGTCATAGATGAATGGGAAAGCTGCGTGAATGAATACGTAGTCTAGTCACATTAGACTTCGGTGTGGGTAGAAAGGACTTGACGATATTGGTTGGGTGAGGTCTCTGGAAATGGGAGGGGAGATGGAAGTGGTTGGTTTAAGCACTCCTTAAGTTTCCATAAAAACCTATAGTTTTTTTATATTTTTAGGATATTGAATGATCACAAGATGTTCTTATACCTAAAAACTGTATTATTTAGAAAATAAATTTAGTAAAACTTTATCATTTCTATTCAGTAGGGTTAATTTTAGGTGATGCACCGGCCGGGAGGTGTTGTCAGACTTTTGGCGTATTATGAGTGCACATAGGCCTTTGTCAACCACACATACAATGACTTCCTGTGGGAAGACTCGGGGGTTATTATGCTGACTGAAAGTACATGTTTCAAAGAATTCACAGTCACAGTCAATGACATGAGTGCATGAAAGATTGAGTCAAAGCGGATGGTGGACATGGAAGTAGCAGGCCGTGTGCCTGGCCCAACATGGGGACTCATCCCGCTGCAGTGGATTTCCATAGGGATTTCCATAGAGGCTAAGAATGGTAAAGGAAGTTCGGAAAAGTAATAAGTAGGAGCTTGTTATGGTTGGTTTATTGATGAAAGGCTGGCTTGTATTGTGATGTGAATTGAAGCTTGCCAGATCTCCTTTGGAGGAGAGGCTAATAGCCAAGGCAAATATAAAATCCATCATTAGCTTCAATGGCAATACCTCCAGTAATGCCTTCAAAGCCAATGCCTTCAGCGGTGCCTTCAGCGGTGCCTTTCATCGCGATGCCCACAATCGCTTGGACAATATGATATTCTACAAGCTGAGAAATCTAGCCACTCCGCTTACATGCTGCACCAAAAGGACACCATAAGCCAAGCTGGAAGGGGGGAAAAAAGAGACCTGACAATCCATCCCTCGGGTGCTCCGATGGCCATCCTCGCTCTATTCTTCATCACCGATAAACGCCCGTCTTAGTTCAAAACCTGAAGCGTTTGCTGTCGATTCCCTGCGGTTTATCCTGGACTCCCAACTCTTAAAATCCCCGAGGGCATCTGACTTGACCTCGTGTGGCTCGGCTCGGCTCTCGTCTTGGACGTTGCGAGCCCTGAGCCTGTCAGGCAACGCTCCGTGAAAGCGTACAGGGCGATGGCGTGGAAATAATGTGTCGTATCTCGTTAATTTTGAAGCACGGTCGATCGGCCATGGAGTTCAGCCCATGCTAGACCCGGCGGCCATGCCGTAGTTGTCCATTTTGTCCTTGCCCTTGGTATCGTGATTCGTGTCAAGGTCGCGGTACAGATTGTGCTCGTAAATGTAATTGATGACATCATCCGGGATTCTAACACAGGGTCAGCGCGGTGTCCGGCGGTCAGATCAAACGTGTCAAGACGAACAGGTAGTCAATGCTCATATCTCGCTTGAGTAGCAGTCGGACCTTTGTGCTGCTAATGTCATTTGTGACCATCTGTATCTGGATGTTAGCTCGGCGTCGAATGCGGCACACCCGTATCTTGGGTTACTCACCTGGCGGATGATGTGAATGTTATGTTCCCATTGCTTTAGGTTCGCCAAAGCCGAATCCACCTCGGTTCCGGTTCGCTCGAGGGCAAAGACACCATACGCGCTAAGAATATGCTCAAGATCGGCTTCGCCCCATACGCCTGGGGTAGACATGGTCTGAATGAGGTCGAGGCCTGCGACAAGAACAACCCGAGCGCGCTTGCGGGTGCCGTCAGTGCACTCAACGCCACCCATGACTTCATTAATTTCGTAGTCGAAATGGTCGAGCACGCGAGCAGTGGGAACGTAGGTCGGACTTTCGGCTTCCCAAGGATCAACCATCAGCCACTTGGACGTGTTCTCGGTGGCGAGCTCGCACATCCGCACGCGGTGGCGGGCTGGGGCAAGGCCCTTCTTCTTGTATGCATCCGACACGGGGGAAAGGTAGGCGCCAATGACTTCGAAACCTGGACACAACATGTCAGACACTGAGAATAAGGCGTGGTAACCATAGACACCAGCGCAACGTAAGGAAAACAAAAGGAAACTAACCCTCATTACGTCCGTGGTCCCTTGCAACTGAGAAGAGGCGCAAGTGTAAATAGGTTACGGGTGAAACTGGACGAATAAGTTGTCAGTTCAAATGCAGTGTCGGGGAGGACCGGGGTTGTCGCACATGAGCCGCAAGCAACCAAGACCAACGGGGTGCGATCCTTTTCGCATGTGCGCTTGAGGCGGTGGGTTGGAAATGTGTAACCCTCGGGGGTCATTTCCTTGATGTACTCGTAGTTCTGAGCCATTGTGAGAGCCTTGGTCGGGTTCTAGTGAGTTGTGTAATAGTGTGGTTGTTTGCGTGATGAGAGCAAGGGGTGGTCCTGTCGCGAATTGGCACGCTGTAGAGACTGGCGACGACGGAGGGGGTTTCACGCCTAGACTCTAGAGAGCAGCGGCCGGCGCCGATGGTTGACGGCGGGAGTCGGCGGCGGGTACAACTTTTTTGTTCCACAGCTTTGGTAGTGCCACGCGAGGACAACGCCTGAGCACCGGGAGGAATTCCGAATTGCTGGGAACAACGCCGATGAGATGGGATCGAGTGACGAAGAGGCGCGGGATAACGGTTGTTAGAGGGGGTGTTGTATAGGTAGGTAAGTAACCAAAACGCTGGGGGGTAGTATATATGGTTGTTGTGAGGAGAGCAAGGTGTGTTTCAGCCGCAGGAAGGACTCCAAGGCGAGAACACAGCAAGTAAGTAGGAGGGAAATGGCCAGGCTGTTGAGATAGATGAGAGGTTAAGATGAAGATGTAAGAATGAAAGTGTAAAGTAGGTTTTCGTTTTGGTCGTCGCTTGGGAAGAATCAACTAATCTTGCCTAGAATGGCCGAGCGGTAGGTCTTGTTAAGGAATAAAAAAAAGAGTGGGCCTTGCCTAAGGACTCCCGTCTCCATCGAAAGGGCAGCTGCAAAGTACATTCATTGGTAGGTGTAGGTACCTAGGTACCTCCCCACCTATCTGAGGCGGGCAGGCAGAAAGGGTAGGCAGGTACGGTGCCGAAGGTACCTACGTAGTACCTACCTTCCCTAGACGATGGGACTTGCCAACAGCCTCCAACAAGGGGACCCCCCAAGGCCGGCCCCCCCTCCCAAGGATCCTTCTGTAGGTACCTTGCCATCCACAACTGTCCCCCCATCATCCCAATCCACCAACACGACAAGTCCAGGCCCTTCGCGCACCAAAACGCACGCCATCAGCGCCATCTTTCACAGGACTGCAACCCTCTGTTGATTTGAAATGCATAGGGATGTGGGAATCTCCTGATACCCCAGAACGACCTAGGTCCTGTGCCTTTCCTGCGGCCGCAGTGGTTTTTGCCCTTGACGACACTTGCAGTTGACTGGCATCGATCCATCCATCAATCAATTAATCAGTGCCTAGGTACAGCACCCAGCGTCTCGACGGACAATCCTTTCAACTGCGCTCCGCTCAAGGGAAACACTGAAACCGGAGGTGGCGGGGGAATGACAACGGCGGTCCATCAAAAGCCCCCTTCACCGGAGTCCCGGGTCGAGGGAAACTGGCGCGGCATCGCCTCATCTCACTAAGCCAAGTCAACTGCCATCTTTCTAGTTCGAACAAGACGGGCCACTGGTTGATCTGTCCTTAGAGGACCGTGACCGGCCAATGGTCGCTCAATCCCACACTGAACCAACGTCGATCTGGTGAAAGGCTCTCAAGTCTCTGGTCAATATCGATACCCCAACGCTAGCTGTTTGGGTCACCTGCCCGCGTGGCTCTGCGGACGACGACACACAAGGGCTTCTGGCACCCTCCCAATCTTCCAGGCTAGCCAAGCCCGAGTCAGAGTCTTGGCTACCTATTTTTCGCCAGATTGTCCCGCCGTCCCGCCGCCGCCGCCTCCGTCACTGCAGTGCGCGTCAGAGCTGCAGCTCACCCTCACGCGCAGATTCTCTGCCTCCAAGGTCCTTCTCGTCGATCGCGTTTTTCTCCCAATTGCCGGCCGGAGCACAAGGCTTCAAGTCACAATTGGTCTTTCACACCGTGATATCTTGAATCTGGCTTGTGAGTTTCGGGACTCCAAGTGCGGACTACACAAGGAGTTGTTTCCAGTTCCGGTCTCCCTCTAGATCGAGGAACCCCTGGCTTTGTCAGTCCCGTGAGTCAGCCAGGGCCAGTTGCACACTAACACTCCAATCGGTAATTTGTTTACATCCAAGGTTGTGCGGGAAATCCAGCCAGAAAAATGCGGGGTTGCTCTCTATCATCCCGGGTTGCCTATCTTGACGGGAGCTTTCTCGGAGATGCTATGTTGGGTTCGCATATTACAGAATTCCTTGACAACAGTTAACATACCATACCAGGAGCCAGAACGCTGCCTCCTCACCGCATTTGAACTACGTCAACGAAAGGTTCGATAAATATCGCATTCTGCTTCACGATCACGATACGGCCAGTCTGTTCAGGTATCGACATCCCTGAAATACCCACGGCATTCTCTCTGCTCCAACTTTTCTACTCCACTCCCCTAACGACTTACTGGTAACGCGTGACGAGAAATGCACCAGCCCACGTTTGAGCCAACACGGAGACGGTATTTCCTTTGTGCTTTGAGGAATCATATCATCGTCGCCTAAGAAACACAAGCTGCTTACGTACAGGTCTCGACACAATTCCTCGACAACAGGACCCGGTCACGGAAACAGAGAGCCAACAATTCGGGGCAAGAATCCCGAACCCGCGACCAGCCTCTAACTCGATCCGTGTTCGCGTACATAGCCAGTTCCGTCATAGTTAACGTCATCCATCTTCCCAGACCACCTACCTAGGTATCGAAAAGGGTAGGGTCTCATGTTTGACGGCCCACGTGCCTCTTTCGACTCTGCTGCGTATGTCTCAGCCGCGAAAGATCACGGAAGGACACGAGTTATTTCGGCGAAATTGTCTTCTGGATAATGCATGGAACAACGGAACGAAGAGACATTGCTCCAAGCGGTCCAATTGGCTGTGTTACGCTCAAGACCCGCGATTAATAAGCATACAGGGCAGGGTTTGAAATATCTACCATGGGCCTCTCCCTCTCGCTGGCAGTCCCGCATTGGGGCGAAGTTGAGGTGGTGGGCATTTGTGCTGGTGAAAGCGCAGTTTTGACCGCCGACAACGGACCTCTGCAGAAATGTTTTCATGTCACGACTAGCTCTAGCTCAGGAACTTGGGCGCAACCTGGTCTCGCCATGCTACTTCGTACTTGTTTGTACGGGACTACTACCTACTACGGAGCATGTTGCATGAACTCCAGAAGCCGGGAAGCATGGTTCTCTGTTGAGTCCTCGCGCGCCCCATAGCGCAAGAGTTGGATGGCGGCCACCAGCCAGTTTCCCCCACGAGCTACCACCACCACGGTTCGCTAGGTCCGAAACACCACTATGCCTGGCAACCTTTCAGCAGATTTATTAGGTAGGTCTTGGACTGCGCAGTTAGTTCATCAACTCATACATAATTCGGCCATTTTCGCTTGAATTGTTCTGAGGCCGCATGGATCTCGAATCACAACTGGACCATGGGTACTGTATCCCTTCAACTACCGTGGGGTTTCTACAAGTACATACTCATTCAGCCCATTTCAGCCGGAACCATCAATGCCAACTGTCACCTGCATCTTGGGGAATTGCCACCCAACCATCCGTGTCTCGCAAGTTACTCGATTCTTCCGAACCAACCGGCGCAACATCCCATCCCATCCCATCCCTACAAATATCGGATAAGCAGCCACTTGCCAGCCAGCTATGCCGAACTCTGGGGTCTCCTACTAACTCCGCGCGGAGACAGAGTGCGGATCCGCAACCTCGACGCGGGGAAGAAGTGGGACTTGGCAAAGCACGCATGAGGATATTCTGGGATGAGAAACTGAAGTGAAATTCGGGTCTTTAGAGGATTTCCGGGTACCGTCAGAACTCATAGGCCTGTCAGGTCTTGAGATGAGAATCTGTGTGTTGGCTTTGTCGTCTATCGATGCCTGTGCCCGAAACCTCCGAAACCTCCACACACTGAGCTCGATAGTACATCCAACTTCCCCAGAAGCCCCAGACTCACTACGGAGGCAACCAGCATCATCTCCGCAGCCCAAGCATCATAGAAGGCATTGCATCCCACCCCTGACTCCCTTTCGCCGTGGGGGCGCTAGCGAGAAAGCTCCCTCCGGCCGGTTGGGTCAATCACCAAGATCGAAGATGCAAGACATTAGTCTGAGTCTGTGGACAGACCTTGATGGGATTTTCGAGCAAGGGGACATGAGCATGGACAAGTCCCATCATGAATTGCGTGCTAATGCTAGGTACCTATGTATGCGTATCAAGCCGAACAGGTAGGTACTAGCACAACCAGACCCATCAGGCAACTCAATATCCAAAGTCCTCCCATGCAACTTCCTCACCATCCAACCAAATCCCCAGCGAGGCCAATAGGCCTGGCCCCGTACAAAGGAAGAACCGGGCGTGCTGTCCTTTCAGCTGCTTTGCGTCACTCTCACCCATTCTCCTCCTCTCTATCTGCACCCCCAGCTGCTGCAACTCTTCGAGCTCCTCCGAGTTTCCAGTCCCAGTAACGAAGAGTTTCGTGACCCTCGCCAGGCTAGGGATATTAGCAAACGTATCTTTTGCCAGGGGAAGGTCCTCGATACGTAGACTCCAAAGGAGTTTCAGGGGCACCCCTAAAGAGAGCACCGCGGGTGCTTGTGCAAGGAGCGGTGTTATTCCAACCCCGGCGGCGATGAAGATACATTGGGGGCTCTGAGGATCGAGAGGGATCCGGAACACCTTCTCACCACCGAAGCCGAGCACTGGGATATCCAACGGCACGCGTGGGTTGTGTCGCCATAGGAATCTCGTCACGGGGCCGTGTTTCCGTGCCGTGATTTGGATCTCGTCCGTCCTTTCTGGCGGGCTCGAGATCGTGAATGTCCTCACCAAGTCATCGTTCAGACTCTGCGGGTCGTCATCCCGCATGTGTGAATACCCCGAGCCCACTTCAGGCTCAAAGTCGAGGGTTACGTACTGTCCGGCGTGCCATCGCTGGAAGGGGAGCTTTGATGCCAGCTGGAACGTGAATCTGCTAATAGTTGGCGTGAGCGGTTCCTTCTTGATCAAGTTGGCTGAAACCGCTACGGGTGGCTCCTTTGGAATATGCGCGTCGTGTTCGGATAGGAGGTAGCGGGTGGGTGGGTTGTATGGTGAGTATTCGACAGAGGAACCACGGAAGGGGAGGCCGGACTTTACGAACCTGGCCGCCCCGATGGAGAGCTTGACGGCTAGGTTCGTCCTGGACATGATCGAGGAGGCCCGCTCGCCCACGAGGACAACAGCCGTGCCTGAGAGATAGAGGACATCTCCAGTTGTGTAGTCGGGGATGGTGACGCCAACGTCGGCTTTGAGCTGGAGGTTCCCCAGTGTCTGATATAGTCTGTTTCCTGAGACTTGAGGGAGCGTTAGCATCGATCTCGTAAATGGGGGTTTTGGGGCACTTACACTCTGGATACAACAGTTCCAATCCATCCTCGTCATTCCTGATAATCCTCACGAAGCCGGGATTCCCACCTCGGTGGTTCGTATCCATCATCTCCCCATCCGTAGTAGACATGAAGAACATGTCCGCTGCGTAGATCAAATCAACAGCCTCCTTCGGCAGCGGGAATCCTTCAGAGACGAGTTCCGGCTTCATCTCGTTGGGCACAATCTCCCTCCTGTTGATATACTTGGGACAATTCCCCAAACTCGCCGTCACGTTCATCGCCATCCGAACCCCTTTGCCCCCATCAACCGTAGCCCCAGCAATCATCTTCCCCATCAACTTCACACGATCCCTCGTCTCGAGATCAATCGCCAACCCTGCCATATCCTTCTCCTTCCCCTCCTCCGCACCTACCACAGCACCCTGCTCGACGCCCTCGTGACCAACACCATCCCAAAGCGCAGTAAACACCGGATCGTAACGTGTATCAACCGCGCTGTCAAAAGCCAGCACGCCATACCTCGATTTAGCAAATCCGCGCTTCCCGCCCCAGATAGTCGTCCACGGTCGACCCTCTTTATCCAGCGTCCCGAGCGCCATGAGGGGAGACTGCTCGACCCGCATGCCGTACCGTCTCGGTAGACCGGGAGAGGTGGGATTTTCTTGCCTCGGCACCTTCAAAAGCTGGTGCATGGCGCGCTCGCCTTCGTGGAATTCTTGGACTCGGGACGGCATCTTGGCGTACAGACTTCAATTCTCCGGCTGTCTGAAGAAGTTGATTGAATGAAGCAAAGTCAAGCAACGAGCGAGGAGCTCACATGTTAAAAAGGGTTTGTCGAGTTGTCAGCAATAATAACATCGGTTCCGCATCATAGCCAAAGTTCCTTTACTCCCATGTTGACAAATCATAAAATCGACAGAAGGGCGTGGTTGTCTGGGCGTCGCTAGGATGACATCAACGCAAGGGTGCAACGCCATCAAGCCCAGCCCCAAAAACGTGCTCGAGAAAGCAAGCCAAAAGATGGTTCTGGATCTCATTCGTGTATACATTTCCAATCGTCTAGACTCAGATACATGGATTACATAACGGTGCAGCCTCCAACGCCTGCGCCCAATGTCATAAGTTCGTAAATTTTGCCACCATGGCTGCATGTTCAACTAGTATCTCCAGTACTCGTTCCCCCTTTGCGACTCAACATCGTAGTCATACGGTCCGCCTCTGGGAGAGGGTGTGTTTCTGTTGCTTGGTACTGCTGAAGATCGGTCAAAATTGTCTCGGGTAGGTGCACGGGGAAGCACGGGGGCTGTCATGTTCCTCTGCGGTGGTTGCTGAGATCCTCGAGGAGCTGGCCCGGTGTAGCTTCTCATAGATTGGTTCATCGGCCTCTGCTGCTGATGGTTTGGTTGTTCATTCCAGTATGGCACAGGTGTAGTGCTAATGGTACGGTCAGGGTCATACGGCGTGTACTCTCTCGGGGCGGGTGTCGGCGCTTGTGCTCGCTCAAACGAGTCCATACCCTGAGGGTAGCCGTTGCCTGGACGAGCGCTGGGCGCGCGGGTTGGCGGGGGAAAGGGGGGCATCGTCTCTTGATGCATGGGACCGGGGCTCTCCGTGTAACGGGTTGGAAACGATACGTTGGAGCTAGATGCCATATGGCCCGGGGGTGGCCCAGGGACGAAGTTGCCCTGCGAACTAGACATGGTGGATCGAGAATGCCCATAATTGTAAATGTCGACCCTAGGGACCTCAGGAACTGGTGATGCCGTTCCCCCATAGCCCATACCGGAGCCACCAGGGGGCCACGGTCCTCGAGAGGCATAACTGGTAGTCGACATCGTTGTCGCACTCCTCGATGGCATCGGGGGCTTCTGGTCAACCCCATTTTCCATGCCTCCTGGTGTGCCTGGGCGCGAAGTATATGGAGGAAGTGTAGGAAAGGTATCGTTGCGGCTAACCATGGGCATAGCCGGCTTGCTGTCATTGAAAGGGTCCACGTTTGGCAAGGTAGGAAGCGTAGCGGTTCGCTCAATCCGAGGCTTCTCGCCGTTCCGTCTTGCTACCTTCATCTCAGCACGGAGACGGTTGGCTTCCTCCCTCGCGAGGGCTTTGTTGACCGTCTTTGTTACAATCTTCATCAGAGCCTGGGTGACCTTGCGTTCACAATACCCAGAGAGGCCACCGTCGGCGCGGGGAATCCAGTGGCAGAGGAACAAAACCCAGAAGAGTACCGCAGCAAGTAGGAACAAAGCTGAGAAGACCCAGATCACCAGAGTGAAGCACATGCCAGAGAGGATCACTGCCTGGCGATAGTCTTCCTCGGCTAGAATCTTGATCTTATCAAAGAAGCCGGTGATAGAGCCCTCGACAGTGTTGGAACTGATAGCAAGCTTCGCCTCATATACTGACTTGAGGGTAAATGCATTGAGCACTTGTCGAGGTCCGGAGCAGATGATGACACGGATCCAAGCTGCGAAGATTAGACGAGGCATGGAAGAGGGATGGCTGAGACTTACATTGGAAGCTGAAGTAAGTGAACAGTGCAATGTAGTCTGCGCCTTGCTTACTCTTAGTGAGCTCGGCAAAGACCAAGAACCTCCGCCACCCCTTCCCAGAACCCAGGCGGATCGACTCCCATCGAACGGCCAGACTGTCAAGGTAGCACTCTGCGACATTTCCTCTTTTCATGACGCGCACAGCACGAACACCTTCGTATCCAAGGTTGATGAAGGAGAGAATGATGCAGATGGAAAAGATCCATTTCGTGATATCAAAGGAAATGGCGGGATCGATCTTGGAAGACCAGCGGTCGAAGGCAAGCAAGTTGACAGCAGTGAAGCTATCGACGGCGTAGACGGCAATGGATATGATCAACATGAACCAGAGGTAGATGTAGGCGAAGACAGTGCCGCACCCTTCGCTCTTGAAGTCGGTCAAGATGATATAGTCCCATTTCTGATCGGCAACCTCCTCGATCTGCTTCTTCCGGTGACTGAGACAACCCATAGTTCCAAGATTTGTGCAAGCAAACGAACGGCCTGCCGAGTAGGGTATCCTTGAACGATAAAACAAAAAGAAAGGACAGAAAACGTCTCAACAAGCTAGGTCGCTGGGTGAGTTGAAAAAGGGACGGCGGTCCCGCCGTGACACAGATCGATCCTCGCCTGCGAAGGGTCGACTGTGTTGCTATCCAGAGCAAGTATGAAGGGTTTCACACCTTCGAATCTCTCACCAGGAGTTCGAAACGAGGGAAGATGGTTAAAAAGCGCGGTGAAGTCGACGTCGGAGCAGGCGAGCAGGCGGTGGGGGGGGTTGTTGGTCGAGTGCTCTTCGGTCGGTCGGTGCGCGCGAAGGTGGGCTGTCAACTCACAGTCACAAGAGCGAATTCATTGCGCTGATGGATGATATTTCTTAACGAGTCGAAGAAGGACAGGATGCTCTGGGTGAGGACGTTCTGTTTTCGTGCCAACAGATCTCGCAGAGTCTGACGATGAGGACGGCAGGAAGCAACAAATGAGGCGATAGAATTGAATAGCAAAGATCCAGGCCAATAGAACAAAGGAAGATGGCTGGATAATGTGTTGGCCGCAAGCGACGTGCTATTGTGTTTCAAGTGCCTGCACGTGTGAATAGGATAGATGAATGGATGGAATGAAAAGAAGGACGAAAACGAAAGGTGAAATGAATTATGATGGCGAACCAAAAGCAGCCATCTCGACCATGACAATGGCAGGCTGGGGGGGGCTAGAAGAATAATAATAAGATGAAGAGGGGAAGACGAGAGGTTGAGGAATGAGGAATGAGAATGAGGGACATGACGTCTCAAATGAAAGGGACGGGAAGGAGGAAGCCGCTTGTTGAGCGTCAAGTCTCAAACCTGGAAGGAGCTGGAGCCCTCCTGTGGTGGAAAATGCCCAGGGTCGATCCCATGTGGAAGGTGCAGAGCAAGTCCGGGGTGTGGCGCCACTTGCCCTGCAGGTCCCAACCGCCAATACCCGATAGAGACTAGCGCCCGGGAAATCCCAGCCTTGAAGTGGAAGGGGGACGTTTGAGAGATGGTCACTGACACCACATACCAGTTGCCTATTGGTCTAGAACAAACAACCTATCCTTCAGTTATGGCGGGATCAATAGCCACTGTCAGAAGAGAATCTCGAGAGGCTTCAGGTGGCGCTAACTAGAGCCACACAGATTCACTCGCCAGTGGTTGACCTCATCGTTCCCATCCCAAAACGTCCAACCGCCAGACGAAAATCTCCAGATGCATTCTCATCCAATCCCACCACGTTCGAGCCAGGACCGGCAAATCAACCCCATTAACCGCCAACCTTGACGCCTTCTTACCTACATAGTACTTTCTCATCGCGACAACAAAAACAAAACAAAAAAAAAAACGACGCGCCGTCCCGTCCGCCAGAGCAGCAGCATCAATTAATTTCCCAAACATCACACAACACGCTTCCTCAGTGCTACCCGACCCCGATCATCCCCGTTTCGGGCCTCCCAGCGACAACGCCGTTTCAGCCCCGTTGTGCCACGGCGAATCCATCAAAATCCCCCTCTATCCACGACCGGATGAAACGTGCTAGACCCTTGGGTTACCTCCCTTCGCGCCCATCCCCAACATGCGAGATGTGATCGCACACGGATGGACAGAATTGGCGCCGTCGGGCATCACAGCGGTGCAATTTTCCATGTCTGAATGTCGATTGCTTAAAATAACAGTCAATGGCAAAATACGTCTCGAAATCCTGCGCGCGGCTATGCCAGCCGCCGTCCTTGATCGGCATCGACCTGAGAAGTCTCCGGCGATGGGCTGCGATGATGGGCGTTTGGTGTTGTCGTCTAGGCGTGCCATCATGATCCCAACAAGGCCCTGGAATATTGAAGCGACATGTTATTTGTCTGAAACCATGCCAGGCCTTCTTCTCCTTTGATGCACGAATCAAATCTCATAGTGCTGAGCCGTAAATGAACGCTTCTTCGACCAGCTTGGTCCTTTATCTACCATGGCAAAGGCGCGCACGACGTGGCACACAGCACTAGAGACTCTTCTTTCATTAAAGATAGCACAGCGCAAACAGCTGCAAGCACCACAAATCTTCTAGTCATTTCAGTGGCAATGGTGTGTGTGTGTGTGTGGATGCTTCTTTGTTCTCCTCTGCTAGGGATGCAGTCAGCCCCAACTCAAGACAAAGAACTCAACGCCTGATGCCTATCACAAAGAACAACGATGCAAATGATAAATCCATGGTCTCCCCCTGTGCTCTCAAGTTATTTTCTTCTTTCATCATCTTCTAGGTCGTCGCTGTCGTCATTGCCGTCACCGTTGTCGTTGCCGTCACAACTCTTGTCATAGCAGCCATGGATCTTAACCTCAACAAGTTCAACGGAACAACCATCTCCAAGGAGAACCACAAATTCGAGCTTGCCAACGAGATCGGAAATGACGTCTGGATTGCCACCAGGATTGGAGACCTGCGCCAGGAAAAGTTCCTCGCTCGGCCAAGTCCAGCTCTCTGTGGTTATCCCGGGCCTTCAGCTCCTCGAAAAGAGGCAAAGGAGGCCAAGGCGATCGACCGCCTCCTGAACCACCATCAGCAACTGTACTCGGTCGGTCAGGTCCTCAATCACGAAAACCTCGTCTCTATCCTCGGCTCTATTGACCGTCAGCCCTTCACCCGCTCTCAGAAGAGGGACGACAATCCAGCCGGCACTGCGCACTATCTCGTCTGGGACTTTTGCGATGCCGCCAATCTCAGCACTCTGTTCCTGGAGAATCCTTGTGAGGACCCTTCGGAGTACCTCCCCGAGTCCCTCTGTTGGCACGTCCTGCGCTCCTTGCTTCGCGCGGTCGCCTGGCTGCACGACGGCGCACGTCTATCTATCGATGCGAAGGCCGCTCCTGGTACACACAAGAAGTGGGTGATTGTCGATACCGATTGGTATTCTATTTTGCACCGTGGTATTGAGCCCAAGAACATTTACTTTCAGCATCCACGAGGCACCGAGACGTACGGCCAGTGCAAGCTAGGGGACTTTAGCAACGCAGTTGCGACGTGCCATGTCAATCCTGATGTTGACCCCGTGTCTGAGAAGAAACTTGTGAGCAAGGCAATGACTTCGCACAATGGAGCCATGCCACTGTCCGACGTTCGTGTACACGCTTTGCAAGATCCTGAGCGTGTCCCACGGGTCAGTATCATCCTGTTTGTGTCGACTCGAGACTCACATTTTCCCCGTAGGACCAACGTCCGTATACCCTGAGAGACGAGATATGGTCGATCGGTTCCGTCATCTTCACCATGATGACCGGCGGAGGGCTCACATACTCTTGCGAAGAATGCACCTGTGCCCATATTACCTTTTGCAAGTCGGAGGGATGCCTCGTAGAGAGAGCCAAACGTAGGGGGTGTAACTGTCTCTACGGTGGCTGTGAGCACATCAGCAGCAGATCATGCCAGGACGAGACGAGGACGTGGGCGCCATGCCCCGAATCCCACCACTGCTCAGAGCCCACCATCAACGTCGATACATACCTGGCGAGAGCTCGGTATACATGGATGCTGCGGAAGGTTGTTCGGCAGTTTTTGGCCTATGATCCCAAGACGGGAGAGCATGAATCAATGAGGGTGGCTCGATATGCCGACGATGTGGATAGAATGTATCAAGATTGGAGGAAGAAAACAGATGAAGGGAAGGACTATGTAGACATCGAAGATGATATGGCGGAGAGACGGAGGGTGGCCCAAGAGAAGGAGGGTGATGATAAGGAGATGGATGAGGACAGGGTCGCGTATGTAGTCTAGGAGTTGTTTTCAAACTCGTCATGATCTGCCTATCTGCCCGACTATACGGAGTAGTTCTCTTATATTCGTAGACTCGTTCAACTACATCTACCGACACGAATTCATCCCGAGGACCCCCAACCAATGATCTTACACGACAGTCTCACCCCAAAATGACGCCTAATTGGGGGAACAACAAATCACTAACCCCCCACACACTTGGCTCCCCTCCCCGAGACCCCTGCTACAACTTTCTTTCCTTCCTTTTCGCTGCCCATGCCAGCCCCGCCGTCGGTCCCGTTTCTCCATTCCACCATCCATCGTCAAAGCTTCAACCACATCTCTCGCTCTCTCTCTCTCTCTCTCCCTCAACTCTCCCTCAACTCTCCCTCAACTCATAGCGACATCTTTACTCGTCCTCCCCCTCCCACGGCCAACCAGGCCAGGAACCACCCATCCCTGGAAACCAAAGCGACGCCCGCATTTCTTAAACCGCCAGTAAAAACCGCCGCTCTCGAATACAAGTGCCAGATATTTCCCCGAATCATCCATCCATCCATCCACAACCCAGCATCGACCCGAAACCGCGCTTTCGTAACTCCAATTTCACCGCCATACCTCCTCATCGACCCCGTCCCACCGTCTACCTACCGCGACATCGTCCTCCTCCGCTCACAGCTCCCACAAATGTCCCTCCCACACCCCACGCCGCCTCTCCTCCTCACCAAGCGCCTCACGGCCTTCCTCCACGCCAACCAGACCGACCAACTACCGACCCTTCTCCTCACCACCCCTCACGGCAAGCTCCTCGCCCACGCGAGCCCCCAGCCCGTCTCCGTCCTCCGCACCCACGCCACCGTCGCCGCCTCCCTGCTCACCATACACTCGTCGTCCGCGCCCGCGCTGCCCTCTGCGCTCCCCGGCGCTCGTACCCCGGACTTGATCGGTAGTTCCCCGCCTCTGGACGACGACGAGGACGATGACGAGATTGACGACGACGATACGGAGCGCATGTCGCAGTCCCAGCAGCTAGAGCCGCGCCCTCCAGCCTCCAGGATCCGCGGCATCAAGCCCGTCACTGTCACCGTCCAGCTCACGAGCGGCACCGTCGTCATCCGCCGCCTCAAGTGTGGTCTACTCTTCGTCTGCGTCGGCCCCGCGGCCCCAGACACGTCCATCGAACACGGCAATGCCCCCCTCCATCCGCACGACCACATCCTCGCGAGCGAAGCATCCCACGTCGGTAGCCCAGGCGAGGCGGATAGCATTCTCAGCACGGGAGGTCAGACGACATCCAGCCTCGAGAGCTCCTCTGGGTCAGCTGCCGCTGTGGCTGCGCTTCGTCGTCACGCCGCTGACCTTGCTCGTTGGCTCGATGACAAGCTCGGC
This sequence comes from Fusarium robinianum, assembly GCA_013623725.1. NCBI lineage: Eukaryota > Fungi > Ascomycota > Sordariomycetes > Hypocreales > Nectriaceae > Fusarium > Fusarium robinianum. Next base: position 2,675 of record JABFFI010000502.1, on the reverse strand, counting down.
ACGCTGGCCGTTCCAGAGGAGGGGGTGGGCGTCGAGTAAGACAGTAGAAGCGGTGAGCGCGTATTTGGTAGAGGCATAGCATTGACGGCGTTGAGGATTTACATGAATATGCGGGATAATCAGGGTTTCTTTGACCAAGTGGACAGCCCAGCGAGCTACCAACAGCTCTTTTCTTCATTTCTTGTTTGGGCGTTGGGGGAGGGGATATAACATAGGTAGATACCAAGACGACGGCGGTCTACATACATCACATATCGCGTGTAAAGGAATGAATCATGTTTCTTTTTCGATTGGAAATGATCTATTCGATTTCGCTACCTCTAGTAGCAAAGGGGTATTAAAAACATGCCTTATGATAGATGGGCCTGCCCCCAGATATTCGCTCACCACCAGCATGATAAAAGCAACAATCAAGTCCCGGCTGGGAACGCCAGGCCGCCAACGCCATAGAGTGCAGTCATACCAATAATACAACGGCCGCGGGTGACCGAAAACTGGCCGTCAAGAAAATAAAGCAATTTCGAAGCGAGAAGATGGAAATGGAAGAGACGTGTTGGGCGTAAAAGGGGGCACTTCTCCCCCCCCCCCCCCCTTACTCGATACTCATACGCATGATGCCGTCGTTGGTATCGATCATGCCCTGAAACCCTACCCGGCCCTTACCATTAAGTCGGCCTGTCGCGGAACTGCCCCCGGACAGATTACCGGGGGTGCTCCCCGACTCGCTCGGCGCGCTGCTGCCACCCTTGTCGCCGCCGTTGCTACCGGGACGGGAACCCCAGGTGACGCCATCGCGCTGGAGGGGGCTCTGCATGATGGGTGAGTTATGGACACTCATACCGGGACTGACGGCGCGACGCTTGAAGCTGACAGGGTCGAAGTCGTCGTCACGTCGTCGCTTGCTATTGATGCGACGTGTGATTTCTGCTGCAGTTGGCGGCTGGGGTCCGCTATTCTGAGATATCTAGAGACTGTTAGATTTGGTCAACCCACACCAAGAAAAACATCATAAACTTACAGCAGGTGCACCGGCTGACGGGGAATCCATCATGACGTCCTCACTAACGCCGGACGAAGAGCCCCGCGGTAGAAAGGCGGCTGGAGGCGGTGTCGTTCTTGCGCCGCCAGTGCTGCTCGACTCGGAAAAGGTATCCCAAAACGTCTTGCCCTTGGAGTTCTTGATTGCGTGCTGCTTGAAGCTGGCCGAGAGTCCCATTGCCATATCCCCCATCATGTCTTCCTCGGCAACGTCAATGCTTTCTTGCTGTGTCAGGTTCGGTGACGAGGGCGCGGTAGTGCTTTGTGTCGCTTCCGCCAGCGCTGGAGGAATCCGAGGCTCCAGGTCCATGTCGCTTTCGCGAACCTGCTTGACAACCTCGGCTTCTCGTCGAAACTCGGATTCGGCCGGGGCGCCCTCTTCCAGGAGGGCAGCCCGAATTCGAGCAAATGCTTTGGCCTTGGGCTATCCACACGTTAGCAGGCTCAACAAAGAAAAAAAAGAGACAAAAAAGGTCGAAAGTCACACACCAGGAGATTTCCACGTCGGGTCACGACTCGTCTGATCACATTACGTTGGCCATCGTTTCCCAGCCCGTCAGCATCGCCAGCGGCCCTGGCCTCGTCCGAATCTGCGCTTGAAATGTGTAACTGATTCGCCTGCCAGCTAATGCTCTCCCGCCTCGCCCTCGACGAGTTGCTTGGCGGTGACTTGGACAAAGACGCCGCAGTGCTGTTGAACCCAAGGCCCAGTGGGCCTCTGACCTTCTTCTTGGGATGCTTTCGTGGCCGCTGACGCTGCTGGAAACTCATCAAACTGCTCATTGCTGGTGATCCAAAGGGTGTACCCGATGGTCCACCCAATATGGGACCAGTTTTGGAGACCTGAGGCGTCGTCACATAGGTCTCATCCATGTCCTCATCCATCAGATCATCATCATCCGAGCTACTTGACATGTCAGAGGCCACGGCCTGGCCGCTGCCGACAGAGCTGCTGATGTGCATCTTGTCATGATTCCCCATCGCGGACCACAGTGATGATGATGTCTGCTCCGGGCCGGCATAGTGGCTTCTCCGGCTCGGGATGTTCATAGCCCGTCCGCCAGCGGTGGGAGACGAGTCGGGAGATGACTGCTCGGCCAGGGTGGAGTGGTGAAGGCTCGTGGCTGCACGGGAGAAGTCTAGGCCGCGGGAGCGACGCGGGAGGATGTTGGTAGGCGAGGCGTAGATCTGGGAGTGGTCGAGCTTGGGTGACAGAGGGGTGGGTTTGACGTAGGGATTGGAGGCAGCGGGCGGAGTAAAGTCCCGTGGGGGCATCTGCAGCGAGAAGCCGCGGTTGGAGAGTTCGGGACGACGGGGCGTCACGGGCTGGGGTGTATCTCGGATGCTGCTATCGTCCTTTGAGGTGCGTCGCGATGCTTCGATGATGTGGGGAGAGGGTGATAGTCTGACAGGAGTGCCTCCTCCGTCAGACATGGATCTTGTCTTAGTCAAGGGCGACCGGACTTGGGGTCTCGATATGACATCGGTGCCTGCCTGGTCCTGTGAAGTTTTAACGTCCTCCATTATGGCCGAGTCCTCGTAGGGATCGGCCGTCAGGTTCCGAAGACGCTCCATGTTCTGACTATGAGTAGCAGTTGTTGCCCAAGAGAGGCCGTTGGTATTCGTATGCGTGGGGG
>JABFFI010000495.1:0-34753 GCA_013623725.1 Fusarium robinianum | reverse complement strand
TCATCTCGTTCGAGCACATTTCTAAAAATAGTCCACGAGCCGGGGAGTATCTACGGTTTATATGCTTCCTAGCCGAGAGAGATATCCCGGTATCCCTGCTACCGCCAACAGACAATGAGCTAGAGGCGGATAAAGCGATCGGGACACTAGAGGCATATGGGTTTATCGCGAAGCGAGAAGATGGGATGTCTATAGACATGCACCGACTAGTGCGATTGGCGATGCGGAACTGGCTTATTATGGAAGGGCAAGCACAGGAGACATATCGGGGTGTGGTACAGAGAGTGGGGGAAGTATTTCCCTTTCCAGAGCACGAGAACCGAGGGATATGGATAAAGTACATGGCGCATGCACAGAGTGTTTTGGAGGGCGAGGAGGAATGTGATGATGGTGAAGCGATGGGGAGGCTTCTTTTTAACGTTGCTAAGGGCTTTTCTATGCTAGGGAATTACCAAGAAGCGGCGAAGATGGGTCGACAGACGCTCGAGCTGAGGGAGAAGGTGCTTGGCAAGGAGCATCCGGATACACTTGCCAGCATGAGCAACCTGGCAAATACTCTTCGACAGCAAGGGAAGTACGAGGAGGCAGAGGAGATGCATCGACAGACGCTGGAGCTGAGCGAGAAAGAGAGAGAGAGATGTATTTTACGCCGGGGGGGAGAGCGGAGCTCTCCAGGCCTCCCGAGGGGCATGCGGCGTGCAGGAGACTATCTATGGCGCTATTTACATACGTGCCAGGTGGCCTATCCAGAATATCCTGCAAGTCAAGCCCAGTGGCAGTTATGGGGTGAGTTGTACCGCGCCCGTTGGCTCCGCCGGTTGAGCTCGTGTTCGGTTGTGTGATTCGTAGTCACGGTTTGCATTGTCTGCGGGTAATTCTGCAGGTGTTTATTGAGCGTGTCCTGTTTTGCAGAGGTTTGGGGGTCGAGTGGCTCTAAGTCCTGCTCATCCGAGTTACGGGGATATCGCTAGTGGTGAGTATATCGGAGGGAGATGAAAGGGGTAGGTATAGGAGAAGATAGGGAGTGTGGGAGGTGTGGGATGCCTAGGACCTATTCGGTTCCCGAGGGCAGATGTCCTCGTAGAAGCGCGTCAGTCTAAGGAAGTCTTGGAAGTCGTTTGGACTTGAGATTAGGCATAGCCAGTACTCGTGTGCTGACTTCGGGGCAGGCTTGAAGACCGGCCACAAGGGGCGGAGATGAGTGGTCTTGCTGCAGTGGACGATATGGTCCGGTGTTTTGAGTCGTTTGCATGAGCAGGTAGTGGAGTCCTTGTGGTTGAGCTTTCGATGGTACCATGCAAAATCTCCGTGGCCGCTCCTCATTGCGAGAAGATGGTGGAGTGTCGATCTTGGTAGGGTAAGTTCGGTTGGGCATCTGAGTGTTGCTGACTTGAATCCGAGGTTTTCATATCGCTGTCGTGTGGCTAGTTTCTGTTCCCACCATGCGGCAAATTGCTCGCTTGGTTTGGCGCGTGCAAGCCGGCGGGCTCCTGCCAGTGTCGGCTTCTGTGTAGCGTCTGCTGGGAGGGCGGCTCCTTCTTTAGCTAGGCGGTCTGCCTCCTCATTTCCTTCCACACCTTCGTGGCCAGGAACCCAGTGTGTTTCGACAGTAGCTATGGAGGCTAGCTTCTGGTACATCTCGAAGGCTTCTTGAGAGCTATCAGGTATCTCTCCTGTGAGTCCTTGAATCACTGCGGTGTTGTCGAGGCAGACGTGTATGACTTGTCCGGGGTGCGTGCGGTATGCATGCATGAGGCCGTGTCTTGCTCCTTCTGCCTCTCCATCGAATACCTCAGCGGTGCCTAAGCGGCCTTTGCCTTGGTCAATCTTCTTCTGATTTTGGTAGATGGCATAGCCCCAGCCAACGGCTCCGTTTGTGGACTTCGAGCCGTCGGAGTAGACTACTATATGTGAATCGGGGAGGTCTTTCAGCCAGGCTTTGAATAGTTCGGCAGCCTCCTTTTTTGATCTATTTCCTGTTACTGGCCCGCGGTCTGGTGGGAATTGTTTGGGAATATATCGTGGGCGTGGGAACTCAGGTATTAATTCCGCGGCCACCTGTAGCCGGGTCCTTGCTGGTTGTAGCTCTCCGTAGCGTCTTCCTGGCGGGAACGGACGTCTGGCTGCCCGTCTTGCTAGGGGGTGCTCTATGTCCACGGCCCTGAGCCGGTGGCCGAACCTATGACGTGTTTGTTCAAGTGCGACCTCTGCGGTGGGGATGCCTGCGTCTCGGTAGAGGGTTTCTTTGGGGGTTGTCCGCCAGACTGGCAGGACCGCCCGGATGGCTCCATTGAGTATTTTGGAGATCTCGTCGAGCAGATGTCCTTGTCTGGTAGGCACTGTTTCGGACTTGGTGGAGCTTGCTATCTTCCTGCTTTTTGTGCTCCCGGCGTACCACGCTTCTGCCCCATATGTCAGGACCGGGAGCACACATGTCGTGACTGCCTTTCGGAGGCTCGCAGCGGGTGGACCTCGTCGCGTGTTCGCCAGGCTTCGGATATGATTGACGACTGCGGTGGCTTGTGTTGTGCGCTTCCTCACATGGTGACTGAAGTTGAGTTTCCGGTCGAACCAGACCCCTAGCCAGCGGACTGCTATTTCTGGCTGCTCTTGTATGGTAAAGTTGAACTCCGGCGCTGTGACCTCTGGGGAGTGAGTGGTATCTCTGGATCGTGTGAAGTGCTTAAGTTCGCACTTCTCTGGGTCGAACATGACTTTGTGTTCTGCGCCCCAGCCTAGTATCTGGCTGAGGTCTTTGCCGAGCTTCGTTGCGTTATCTTCGAGCGACCGGCCTATCCTTACGACGCAGATGTCATCGGCGTATCCAAACCGGTGCTCCATGTCTTGTAGAAGTATGTCAGCTATGTATAGTATGAATAGGATAGGTGAGAGAGGTGATCCTTGTGGACAGCCGCACTTGATGTCTTTGATCCCAGTTGTGGTATCCTCAAGGCGGACTTTGGCCCGTCTGCCTTCTATGAAGGAGCCCACAAACCTCACTAGGTTTCTTGGCCACCCTTGTTGTAGCATGCGGATCATGAGGCGCCTCCGAAGGACAGCGTCAAAGGCTCCCTTTACATCTAGAGTCATCATGGTGGCCGTGTGTCTGTTTTCGAGCGAGTGCTCGATGTCGTGTGTGAGGCAGGCGAGGAGGTCCGTGGCTGAGCGAGTCGGTATCGCTCCGGCCTGCTGTGGGCTTATCACCTTGAATGTAAGGGCAGTGGAGGCCATTCGCCGAGCTAGCAGCCTCTCCAGGCCTTTCCCGAGGCAGGAGAGGAGCGCAATTGGTCTCCAAGAGCGAGTGGATGTCACGTCTTTCTTATTGGGTTTGCGGAGCATCACTACTTCGGCCGTCCGGAAAGGCCGTGGGTGATAGCCGATCTCTATGCAGGCTTGGAAGAGGCTGCGGATATGGTCTTTGACTTTCGGCCAGCATGTCTTCAAGAGCCGTACCGAGATCCCGTCGGCGCCGGGGGAAGTGCTTTTGACCTCTATCGTGGCATTTCTGACCTCCTCTTCTGGGACATGGGCTTCCCAGGGCAGATAGTTCTTGGGTGTGATGCGTGCTGTAAGTGGGTCGTAGTCTAGGTCGTCCGCATCCGTGAATCTATCGAGCAGAGCTTTGCTGAGAGCTTCGGCCTTCTCGGTCGGATCGTCAATTGGCATGCCGTCGACCACTAGGGGCGGCGCTTTGATTGAGGGTCTTAGTTTGTGCCACTGGATGATATTATAGAGGTCCTTGTCGGATGTTGGAGAAGGTGAGGTCGAGCACGTGGCCTGCAGTGTGTGTCCGTACTCCGGCTTCGCCAATGTAGGCGAGTCGATGTGTGGCTGCCCACTTAGCGATGTTGTTTCCTTGGTTCCTTGGCTGTGAGACCTCTGGTTCCCAGAGGGAGTGGTACGCGTTAAAATCTCCGCCGATTACGGAGTTCGGTGGTGGTGTGAAGTCGAGAAGTAAGTTTGTAGCCTTGCTGTAGGCGTCGTGCGGTGGCCGGTAGACGTTGATGAAGGTGAAGCCATTAACTTCTAACCAGAGGAGATCTCGAGTGTCCCAGGGCCGTCTTTGTTGGGCCTTGAGGCCGGGCCCTTTCCTGACATACGTGATCACTCGTGGTCGGTCGTCCTGGCTGTTCCAGTTGTCTACTGGGGTATATGCGTCGTATCCTGGATGTGAGTTAAAGAAACTCCTGCCTTCGAGGCTAACCCAAGGTTCTTGTATCAGGATAATGTCAATCTCCTCTGCCCAACAGAGCTGCAGGAAGGCAGTGTGGGCAGGTGAGACTTTCCCCACGTTGCTTTGGGCTATGTGGAGATGATTCTTTCGTGTGGCCTTACGGCGTCGCCTAGTTTCCGTCCGAGAGCCGGTCATCCTCTAAATATTGGAATTGGCTGTCGTAGTTGTAGTTGGTCTTCGTAGCGCTTCTGCGTGGACGTTGGCTGCTGCTGGCTTGTGGGTTGGGTGACTCAACCGTGATAGAATCGATGTCCATGGCCGAGTTCTGTCCGCTGCCGGTGTTGTCGGGGTCATTGTGGGGTTGTGCCCTCCGCTTCCTTGCCCGTTGGGCGAAGGAGGCTGTTGGGGCTCTGGATGTTCCATCTTCTGCCATGTTGTCGGCGGGAGGAGTTGTAGTCGCCGAGCCCTCATTCGGATTCTCGACCCGGGCGTCATCTCCCTTGTTCTGTGAGTTTGCGAAGAGTCTCTGGCCCGCCCGCCTGATGGCAGCGAGTTCTTTCCTGGTGGGCAGCTTAAGCTTTCCATTCTTTCTGAGTGGCCTGGCCGGGCAGTCTGAATGCCCCGCGGGCGCAGGCCCGTAGCAGTTTGCGCATCTCTCCGGTTCAGTGCACGGCTGTGGGTGTGATTGGTCCCCAGTGTCTGGTTTCCCGCAGTTCTCGCAGCGTGGAGTGCGCGTGCATGGGCGGCTGGAGTGGTAGCCTTGGCATCCCGGGTTGTGTCGCGTTGGCATCGGCCGCTTCTTTTCGATTAGTCGCGAGTAGGCGCTCGTTCCGAAGAGACGGAAGGGCCTTCTCAAGGAAGGAGACGATCCAAGATCCTTTGTCTGTCGCAGAGTTCGGTCCGTGCCTCGACGGCCGTACGCTAGTAGGTCTGAGGTTGGTTTGTGCGACCACCTCATCTTGGATGACTGTGTCAATGTCCACTGCTTCGCCGAGGATATTGGCCAGTTTAGTCGGGCAGTTTGGCACTACGTAGTTGTACCATTTCGTTGGCAATTCGATCTTGGTGGCTTTGAGGCAGCGGCCCACTTCTTGTTCCTTGGCGAGGATCTTCTGGCGGATCGCCTTGTTTCGTGGCCGGATGGCGAAGCCTGTTGCGGTGTGGTGGATGTCTGGGATGTCAACTAAAGACAGACCCAGTGTCTTGCAGGTAGCCTCGCGCAGGGCGTAGTTGGTGAGAGGTTTCGCCCACTCCTGGTGCTCTTCCGGGACCCGGACGAGGATCCTGAGGTCTTCCGCTGGTTGGGCTTTGATTGGGCCTTTGGGTGGGTTTGCCTGTGGCTGCGGGTTTGGCTGGGACTGGGCTTGTGCTTGCCCAGTTCTCGCGGCTGCAGCCCAGCTTTTCGGGACGGCCCGTCCGTTCGTCGGATCGGATTCCGGCTGGTCGGGGCGGGCCTTGGGGTCCACAAGGAGCGTGGTCGTGAGGTAGGTCGAGAAATGGTCTGTGATTTCTTTAGCAATGTCTTTAAGCTCGTGCTGGCAGCTAGCGACGATGCTGTCGAGCGAGCGAGCTACGAGGGTTAGGACTTTGCGTTTTGCATCTTGTCGTCGTTGGACCTCGTTTAGGATGGAATCGAGGGCCGTGGTAGCGGAGCTGTCGGGTCGGGAGTGGATTGAAGATCCTAGTCCAGTGGGGTAGTTAATTTGCGACGCCTGCTGAGACCTTCCCGCGTCTTGCAGAGCTGGCTGTGCAATCGGCTCCGTCTGCACGTTTCGCTTTCTCTTCGCAGGCTGTGATGGGGTCGGCGTCTCGAGAATAGTTGGAGGGCCGCTGTCAATTAACGACTGGTAGGCGGCGTTTGAGCGATGTGGCGTTGCTGCGCTGGCAGCGAGCCCAGAGGCCATCGTGGGCTCCGGGCTCAGCGTGGGGAGTTGGAACCGCAGGGTGGTGATAGGGGTAGCACGGTAAATTGGGCGTAAACACTAACAGAAGGTGCCAAGAAAAATATAATTAAGGAGAAGGTGAGCTGAGCGAGAAGGTGCTTGGCAAGGAGCATCCGGATACACTTGGGAGCATGAACAACCTGGCAAGGACTCTTCGACATCAAGGGAAGTACGAGGAGGCAGAGGAATTATGTCGATAGGCGGTAGACACTTGATAGCATGACCAAACTGCTGCATAGCTTGAGAAAGAGAGTTGAATACGAAGTAAAGCAACTGCATCAGCCAATCCGAAGTACCTGGCCTATCCTGATACCTTAAGCACTCGCGCCGTCTCGCCATCATTGCCTTCATTACTCTCCAACAGCACAACCGCATCACGGTTTGCGGCTTCAAGTGTGTCAACACAGAATATGCTGCCGCCGCGTCCTCCTCTTGAGCAATGTTACAACCCAGTTGTAGACAAAGATGAAACAGGCAGAAAATTCCATCTCGTCGGGTTCTATATAGATCGTACAAACAAAAACTGCCTGATGCTTGCTGGGGAAGGCCCCGGCAAACCCAGCAACGTGAAGGCGGAATTTGTCGCCAAGATGTTCTCCGAGGGCCGAGAGAGGCAGAAGTATGGCAAGCGCGAACGCAAAGACACAGCCAAATCATTCGACCACCAGTTATACATTGCAAGACGACTTTCAGATTTGGTACCGCATTTCGGCTGTGGAATACTACTGTACCCTGGCTTTGACATGACCATCTTCGAGTAAGCTCTGGTATTCTCTGGTCGCTTGCTTCTCTCACGGTTTCTACAGCATCTCAAAGGTCAAAAACAACCATATCAATGACTTGATTGACTTTATCGACAGGTGACACCCCGGGTTGAAGGACGAGGACTCCAACCTGTCTAAGATATTGCCCATGATCATATGGGGAACGCCCATTTTGCAGCTCGTAATTAAACAGATTCCCAGAGACAGGTTAGATGATTATCAAGAATGTTCAAGCAACAGCTTGATTCAAGTCCACGACATGCCGAAGGAGGAGTATCGGATTCAGGGCGAGCCAGACTTTTATGGCGACATGCTAAACTGGCATGGTCCATGTATACTAAAACTGAAGCTCCACTCTGGAGACGTGCTTTAGCACCTAGGGGCACGGCCCAACCCAGAGAGGCCTGTCCTTCAACAACTCGCGGCTCTCTGCATCAGGTCCTACTGAGCCTCATTCTTCCCCACGCCAGTGTTTGGCAACGAAATGGGTTTAGCGGACCGGGAGAGACGGCCCGTCTCTTTAGTAGCCTTTTTGGAAGGCACAACCTCTGGCTGTCAGACGGTTGCTCTTCAAGATCTAATTTACTCAAAAGAGAGCCTGAATTGGCGTATATCTTCATACATCCGATACAATGAGACCATCAGAGAGCTTGCCACGACATGAGCCACAATCCGCAACCTCAGCGAAGCTTTGTGCCACACCATTGCTTCTTGTGGCTGTGCATCGTTTGCATTGCAGGCTCTTTGTTCCTTCAACGAATGGAAGCTTTCCCTTGTCTTCCTTTCGTAGCCTCCTCTTCTCTTCTTCAAGCATCTCCTCGGCGAGCTTGAGGCGATCCTCGTTAGGAAGAGTTAAAAAGTCTTTGTAAAAAAAATTCTCCTTCGCGAACCGCCACTGTTCCTCTGATAGGGCCGAGTACGGTGACTGATCCTTGGTCGAATTGTCTCGAAGTAGACCTATTTCTAGGGTTGAAGGTGAAGAGGTTTCCTGACCGTAGTTAGTCTTTCTGTCCTAGGAGACATCTTCGGGGTGGCTTACCATTGCGAGACAAGGAAGGTGTAGGAAGACTGGCTTTCGCAAATACAGAATACTTAGCCCCCGTGCTTGCAGAGGGGATGCAAGCCTTATTATAATAGCCAAAAGGCAAGGCCTGCGTGCTCCTCAACCAGGCTGTCACATCAACACCTGCCTTGTCACATTCTCACCGCAGGTTGTCTTTGTCTTAGGTTGGAGTGAAGTTTTATGCAGATGCGGCGCATGGAGGATTGTAGTCACTTGTGGGGGAAGATGTAACAACACAACATTAAGCAAAAACGCCATGTTGTCCATAGCGAAGGATAGATTTGGGGGGCATGTATCTAAACGAACTTTCCTGCGTATGTTTTTGACCAGATCGAAAGCCATCACGTACTGGGGCTGGCTCAGCACCAGAGGTATGCGAATGCGGCTCTATTCCTCTATGACTGGAGACTGGGAAATTAGGTTGTGATCCTTGTTCCTGCGACCGGTACAGCTCTGTAGAGATACTTCACATCAAGCGACTGCCCCACACTCATGCGGCCGCCTAAGCGGCGGTACGAACATGGTATAGTAATGTAGGATGGAGGAGTTGTTGAGAGCGAATGCTCACTATGACACCCAGCTAGTCTATCATCAAGGTCCCCCCGGTTTAAGTTGCTGGTCCGCGTTATCGTCTCCAGTTCGTATATCACAAAACTGAGGACCGATGTGAAGATATCGAGATTAATTAACAGCCTAAACACACTAAATACACTCCTTCACAACACCACCCCCCCACCAACAAACCACGTAACGAGGCTGCCTTGACCCCTGGCAGTGGTGATAGATACTGGCTTCACTCGATATGCACCTGGCTTCTGCGCTGTAATCACAACGAAACCAAACATGGCATGAATTGTAGTCTTGGCAGGGGTGTGCTTCAACGGCGCTGCAATGACACCATCCTGTCATACACACTAGTTTTCTTTGTCCTCAACTGCAACAGTCGCAGGCTATTTTTGTCTACTGGCAAAACAGTGATAAGGGGCAAGCCAGGTTGGGCTCTGAACTGCAAGATGGCGAGTTTTTAGGGCACTAAAGATCGCTCAGAGAACGTTTACTTCTATATAGTATTTAGACGGGACAACCGGATCCTGTTGCAGTCATTTATTGCTAAATAAACTCATGCAATGTTCGCAAGTACCGGTAGTATGCTAGGGCAATCAACCTCATGCGCTAGGGCTGACCACAGGGGCCCCGCGTTTTACCGGGGAGATGTCGAGATTCCTTCGATGCCATAATGGAGCATAGAGCGACTCCATTCTCCTAATTCTTTGTACCTTGGATGTTTTGGCCACCTGTTCATAGGAATCCGCTCTCTTTTCTCCACGACATCGACGAAACCTGCACCTGCAAGCATCGACTTGAAATGGGGCGCAACGGTGATGGGACGATTCAGTTTGTCGGCAGCTTGAGCCATGAGCTCTGACCAACGTAGAATATCGGTGCCTTTGATCGTACCGTCGTCGCTCGCGAGTGGGTACACGTTATCCTGAACTTCAATGTAACCTCCAGGCTTGATGTTTCTATGAAGAGCGCTATGTTAGTATCACGATTACTAGAATTACAGAGACTCACTTGAAAGCTTCTTTGAATAGACCCGGCCAATCTTTGAAACTTGCAATCGTGCTGCGAACAAACGCCAAGTCGAATGGACGCTTAAACTCCCACGGCTCCTCTAAATTATCCACCTTGAAATTACAATTAGGAGGAACCCCAAGGCAGTGTTATTAGTAGAACCAGCCAGTTCGCATGGACAGGACATACCAAGTCGGTTGGATGGGGCTAAGGTCTATGCCAACCACCTCGGCTTCCCGATGCTCATCCGCTTAGTCCAAGGTCAGCTCCTCTCGCAAATTACCTTGGGAGAGCCTACGCACCAACGTCCATGGCCCAAATGCCAGTGCCTGTACCCACGTCAAGGATTCTTCCCCGGTTCTGCAAAGGAGCTTGGTATAGCTTATTCTGGCCCACCAGCAGCCAGATGTGATGAGTTGTATCAATTTGGGGTCAGTAAGGGGGTCTTGACAAAAACAACTTGATGCTCACCCAGTCTGTCTTGCTCTAACTGCGGCCCTATTAGGGGCTATTCCTAGTTGCTGCCATCGTCTCGCCTACCTTGTCGTTTGGAAGCGGATACTCTGCCCGAACGCTATTAGGGACTCAGTCTCGGGCAGCGGTGCGTGAACTGACCCCCATTCCCATACGTGGTATACGTCCTGCCATTCTCTTTGCGGTAGTCGAGTATTGTCGACGTTATCGATTGGGTTGACGAGGCGTCGTCTGTGGCCTAGAACGAGATTAGCCTAGTTGAGTGTATGGACGTCAAGCGCGTACCTCATCCACGCCGGAATCATCAGCCGGTTGGTCCTCGGGCTCCAAAGGATTCGTCACTGCAGGGTCATCGAGTTCAGCCATCTAGAAGGGTTGCCCACAGGAATAGCGGAATGTGCACTTCAGTCAGAGAAAGGTAAAGCGAACTGTGGGACAGCTGCATGAGGCTTGAAAGGCAATGAGGCAACCGACTGCCTTGTGCGAGTCGAACGCTTTTTAAGTTGTTCTTGCCCATCCTTGCGGCTTATTTCACTTGTGGGTCGCGCCATCTGAATCCCTTCCCTTGTCAAACGATGCTGCAGCTGCCGCTGTCATCCCGCGTTTTCCCAGGGTCCTTTGTGTCAGTTAGTCTTTCAATCATGAGCAGCCAGTCTCGGTTGTGCAAGATGCCCTGGTTGTAAATCTAGTTCCCTTACACGGAAGTGATCTAGTGTCGGATCCCTACTAGCCTCCCATCACGGCTGATCGCCTTGAAGGATGGTCGAGCATCCGTTTCTTCGTAACGTGTTGGATATCTTCGCCTAAGAGCTCGCTTGACCCTTGTCGCTTCTGTTGGCTTCTGCGCTTTGTCCAGGAGAACGAAAGATGGTGCAGTACGAGCATCCTCGGCGGTTTGCAATGGTCAACGGGCAGGTGCAGGAGCTAATTGCTTATGCCTGTGTCGAAGGGGGGAAGCTTGCTCCTGTGGTCGGAGCCATCCAGAGCAGAGGTGTTATCGATAAGCCTTTCCCTCTTTGGTGGCCTGCTTGATATCGGGTAAACTGTGGACCAGTCACTCACTTGGGCCAGCTTGCTTTGACACACAAGAAGCGCCAAGTGTGCGTGACACCCAACCCCGCTTGAGCACGAGACACCCAGCACACGACGAACTCCCTACTGTCGCTTTCCCAAGCACGTTAGTAAACCAGGATGAAGGAGTCAAGAAGGAAGGCGTGATACGGGGACTTTACACTCGCGACGTTATTCTTGGGCTCGTGACTTTCTGCAGCTTCGCGTTGGCGCCACACCCGACCCTCCAGAGTGGGGTATCTTATCGATAAGACATCCATATCTTGGGTGGCCTTCACGCGGCCGGGTAAACCTTTTTGCCGACAGCCGCCAATCGACACTTATCGATAAGCTGCGCCAACTCCTGGATCTTGCCCCTAAGAATTCTGTTTCATGTGTTCCCAGGGGCGGCAAGCTTCTAGGTTTGTGTTCCTAGGAGCACCGAGATTCAGTTTTGAGGCTGAACCTATTACTGGGAACTACTCTACATTGTATTTTCGGGCATCTATAGTTACTGGGAACTATAGTTACTAGGAACTACTCTGCATTGTGTTTTGTCCCTGGTTCGCGACACAAGTGTGTTCCTGGGAACACCCAGATTCTATTTCATGGGTTGACGCAGTTCCCAGGAACGCCAAGTTCTGTTTCGCGACTCGGGTTTATTTCTAGAAGAGAAGCCGCTAAAGATCCAATCAGGAGGATGCAGACGATAAGCGCCAAACACAGCTGGCCAATGGGTGCTGTTCCCAGGAACCATCAAGGATCGGTTTTGTGGAGCCTAGAGTACGTCTTCAAGATCCACGGCAGTGAACAGAATCGTGCCTGGCCCGCATGCAAGCCACTGGGTGGCCTGATCAGCCCAGGAACCGCCGGACAAGAACCAGGGGCTGGCAGGCGCTAATCTGATGGCCAGTCAGATCGAAGGAACTTCAAGACACCAACCAATGTCGAGTCCCTCTTTTCGCCAAGGAAAGACAGCGAAGAAGTAAGCCCTAGCATTCTCTTGTTGCTTGCTTCTCTCACGGGTTCAACAGTGTCGCAAAAATCACAAATAACCATATTGATGACTTGATTGACTTCATCCACAGATGCCACCCCGGGTTGAAGGACGAGGTCTCCAACCTCTCCAGGATATTACCCAAGATGATCATATGGGGAGCGCCCATTTTCCACCTCGTAATTGAACAAATTCCCAGGGACAGATTAGAAGAGTATCAAGCACATGCAATGAATGACTTGATTCAAGTCCACCATATGCCGGAGGAGTATTGGATTCATGGCGAGCCAGATTTTAATGGCGATATGTCAAACTGGTACGGCTCCGACGAGCTTTGGAGGGGAATCGAGTTGGTGAGAACGGCTCGGAATCTACCGCCCCATGCGCCAACAGCAGAGTAGGTACAAAGACCCCTAACTGGCGATTGAAAGAAGGAGGTGGATAATTCCCCACAAGGTCAACCATTTTGGATCTCATTAGTTGAGCAGATAGCATTACCATCACACTTATTAGACCTGGCTCAGCTCCTATGGCCGTCGTGCGAGGCGCTTGGATAATGTGGTTGAGATAATTGATCAGTTAGAGAGAGAAGGCAGCCCAGATCACGGGCTTCAAATTACCCCGCACTTCGCACTTCCACTACCCCCGACTGGAGACTTCACGATCGTGAGACCTAAACTGAAGCTTTCCCGTGAACAGACTAGAGTTCAGAATGGAGTACTGCGGGCCCTGCGACCGGCACTTTGGAACCTTCAGGTCCCTCGACCAGCATATCGAGAAAAAGCACCCACAAACATACTGTTTTCGTTGCCGGAAACACTTCCCATCCCCCAGCGCCATGCAACAGCACCTCGCCGACTCTCCCCAACACCATATCTGCCACAATTGTCACCACGGGCCTGATTTCGACGACGAGGATGAGCTAGATGAGCATCTAGAGATAGTGCACAACATCTGTGTTCCCTGTGATCGATCTTTCGATAGCTCGGACCAGCTTACTCATCATGATATTGCTGTGCACAATAAATGCAAGTTGTGCGGAACGTACTTTGAATCCCCCTCAAATCTGAAAAATGTGAGTCTCGTGTAATTTTTCTAATCGTTATTCGAATCTGACTCTCCTAGCATCACAAGACTCATGCTGAAAAGACCGTCAAGTGTCTGGGATGCTCGAGGTCGTTCATCTCTGACTCGGCAATGGTGTTGCATCTCGAAGCTGCGTCCTGCGAGTCTGGTGTAGATGAAGACTACGTCGCTGGAGTAGCGTTTGCGTGTCATCAGTCCGATCGATATGTTTCAAACGATCCGGAGTTTGACTTCGAATGCCCTACCTGCGAGGTGCTTTTCTCGTCAATGGGCGCCTTGATGCAACATGCTGAGAGCGACGCTTGCGATGAGCGCTCCGCGAGAAACACGGCACTGGGGAAATTTCTCCACTACCTGCAACTGCGCCTCAGGGAGCTGTGATGCGCCCCGATACTTATCTTGACCACCCCCTTTATGATCTAGTGCGAGAGAAAGCAAGGAAGAACGAGTCAAGATCGAGCATGATTTTATTCCTGAATTTTTATTTTATCTGTCGTTTCCACGCAGCTTTCTTGGTCAAGCTCTATTGTCATGCTGTCTTCAAACCCCATGCCCTGTACCTTATTGCCTACCGAGTTTTGACTTCTACTACGTGCAATATCTGCAGCTGTCACCTGCACCGGTAATGGAAAGCTCTCATCCTGTTATGCTCTGTTAGCCACAGCCTTGATATGCCTCGAAGGGGATCTTGACTTTCTCCTTCTCCGAAAGCGGCAGAGCTTTGTCAGTAGACTTGAACTCGTATTTTTCGCCGCGCAAGGGCGAATGCAGATGTAGAGCTCAGCATCATGTCCCCGGTGAACCTCGAAGCCATTGTTTTGGAAAGTAGACCATCTCTTCTTAAAGTTTTCATTGCTCCGGTCTCTCTTATTTACCTTGGCGCCAATGGCCGTCATCAAACCACGCAGGCTAGCGCTATGGTCAATCGTCATCGTTGGAGTTTGGAGCTGAAGAGGCGTTGGGTGGCAATCTGGATGCTCTGGGCAGGTATTTATACCTGGCTAGCTTTCTTTGGGTACCAGAAATGGCCACCGGCACCGTTTGGCCGTTTCAAAGAGAACTGCTTCAAGGTTCAGGGTCCCGGGTGGGCATTTGCTCAGGCCGTTGGAGGCCTAAGGCTATGCGAGACTGCCGGGGACACCTTCAACGGTTGTGGAGCTGGGCCCTGGTTCATCAGGCCACTCCCCAGGCATCTTCCTTAGCTCCTTCACTGACACCTTCGCGAATACCGCCTTGACCTGTTACTCGACTAACATCCCGGGATATCCGTAATCTCGTGCTCGATCTCGATCTTCTCTCCACTCCATGAAACCTCAACCCGCCATTCGCTGCCTACGATTAAATACAGGCCACGGCACCCTCCGCAATCTCTTGCAACTTGAACTCCTCGATACTCTGACGACTTCGACTAGACTACAACGAACGTCTTCTGAAGGCCCTCGCCAGCTATCTAGATAAGTGTCTGGTCTAGGATAGAGGAAATTTCTGACGTCACTGGTTTTAGTTTGTATTACTAGGCGCAACGTGGGTTACAAGTAGAATTTAGTGCTGGCATCATGTGGCGTTTTCAGTGATGAAACTTGGATGCTTGTTTATACTCCCAGTGTTTTTCATCAGCACATCGCATCAACAACAGGCCTGCTGCGGCCGGCTTCTATAATGGTAGAGTTT
Organism: Fusarium robinianum; assembly: GCA_013623725.1. Taxonomy (NCBI): domain Eukaryota; kingdom Fungi; phylum Ascomycota; class Sordariomycetes; order Hypocreales; family Nectriaceae; genus Fusarium; species Fusarium robinianum. The sequence continues at coordinate 19,956 of JABFFI010000495.1, read as the reverse complement.
TGGACGACTCGATGACAAGGTTGCTCAGAGAACGCTATTGCGAAACGAAGCGCTACTAAAGCTAGCATTCGCTGGACTGTGTTTGGGTTCTGCTGCCCCGCCAAACAGCTTGGCCTAAAACCTTTAGTAGACTCCATCAACAAGAATCTGGCAGTTGACCGATGGACGAGATGGACATTGGGCAGGCTTTATTGACTTTGTAGGCATTGGGCGTGATCATGAATTGGGAAGGCATACAGAAGTGTTTTCGGCTCACGTGATTAAAACTCACCACATTAGGCTATTCCTTATCCGCGCCACCAGAACTTTGGTTGGGGCACATGACAATGACCATCTGACCACCGGGAAGGCTGATGGCGGATCCGCTAAGCGTTGTTTCCGGGCTTTTGGCCATCGTTACTGCCACAATCCAGTCGAGCAAGGTGCTTTACCAGACTATCCAGAGCTACAGGGACCATCCTCGGTCTGTTCGGCAGCTGAGAGACGAACTCGACGCCCTCGGTGGTGTCCTCCATTCCTTGCAGGCTTCTGCCGGACACGAACCTTCTATCCTCGTTCCGCTGAAGCTTCCACTCGAGCAGTGTACTAAAGCATGCGCGGATTTTCAGGATCTGATGATCAGACGCACCAGACATTCTGGAGGGCAGGGAAACACCAGCTTCAGAGACTGGGCAAAGCTCAGATACATGGATAATGACATTAATGGTTTCACGGCTATGCTGGCTGGGTATAAATCCACCATTGCCATCGCTCTAGCGGATGCGAACCTGTCAGATAACCTACTTCTCGTGCCAGATATTTGGCTGATCCAAACGACCAGACGTTCGAGCACGGTGACCCTTCAAGTCCTCAACGAATACAAAGATATGATTCGAAATACGAAGCAAGACCTCGAGAACCACCTCGAGGAGATCACCTCTAAGTTGCAATCCTTGACCAGGCATAGCAACACCCCCTCCAGTGCGGAGCCCGCAGATCTAGAGCGCTTTCGCAACGAACGCAAGACAACCGAGCAGTGCCTCGAAATTTGTTCGCAGGTGCTCTCTCATATCAACGGACTGAGGCTTTTGCCAGTGGCGGCGAGTGGGGAAGTATCGCGTGGCGCCGCGCCCATCGGCTTGTCTACCCTGGATCTGACTCGCGCGCACATTATGACCTTCTCGGCGTTGAAAGATTGTTGCGACAAACTCAGTGACACGCTAATTCGACTTCGGGCCCTCGAAGAAGATACCAAGGGTCGACTACTGGCGGGCGAGGCTATGCCAGAGCGGGGCAATACAGCAAGCCCGGGGCAGGATGCCCAAAGCCTTGCGAGGGAGTTCGATAGTGCACGGCAATGCCTATCCATTTGTACTGACGCATCCGAGAGGGCGGACTCGGGGAAGTTGCATGTCCTGGAGGATATCACGATAGGCAAGAATGGACAGCAGATGCTTGTCGCTACGCTCGGCGAGCTTTTTGAAGCGAGACGGGTAACGCTCGACGAGGGAGCAGTGCAAGTGGTTGCATCATCTTCAGACGGGTCGCTGCAGGAGTTGTTCAGAGCCCAGAACAGGAGATCGCTTAATTGAAGCTTGCTTGAACTATAAGCAATGGCTGGAACGAGTCAATCACCATTCATCTTGATACTCAGTTGCTTGCATTCCTTCCTCCCGCCCCGAGGGGTCGCACGCAACCTTGAAATGAAGGCGCCGTAGCTTTGTTGTCGGTCTGCGAGCGGGACCCTTTCCCTCGATTCTTGACAGCGTCCATGAGCACTTGAATTGATGTATCGTTCATTGTTCCCTTGCATTGCCAAACGTTCTCTCCAAGCTCCACGCGACGTGTATCGTAGAGATGATTTTCAGTCGACACGAATAGTTGCACCGCATCTGTGTGCAGCTTCACGTCGTGGGTATGGTGTGTTGCAGGGGCCGTTCGGTCGGGCGGTGTTTGGAGTTTGGGTGAAGACATGGAGTCGTCGTTCGACAGTTTCGGCGGGCTCGGCGAGCGTGGAGTTTGAAGGTCCTGATTCATGACGTAGAGAGATGGCGGAAGGAGGGAGGCACAAGAGCTGGTGCGTTCTGAATGCTATTCTCGCTATCGGTGGAAAGGTTTGAGCCGTTAGCGGGACACAGTAGATGCCTGTTGAAGGGAGATCGTCGCGCACGTAATCGCCGGATGTGTCCCGTGACCTCGGCAGATCTGGTTTCATCCAGAGGCATGCCTGCAGGAGAAGCAATTTGCGTGTGCAGCCCCGACTTCGAGATGACGAAACTGGCACGGCTGTATTGTTGGTTGTTTCAAAGAGACTGGTTCAAGGTCCAAGGGGCCCGGTTTGTATAAGCAGGGGACTGTTTCCAGCTTCCTCGTTGTTGCTTTGAATTACCTGATGCTATCTGGTGTGCCGGCTGTCTGACACCCGCAGCCGCAGTGGGCATTTGCTCGTGTCCATGTATGACAGCCAGGCAACTGAACCTGGCTTATCAGGGCCTGGGGAAAAAGCCAGCCAGGCCCGATAGGTTTCTCCTGTTTCGGATTCCGTTGTGGGTTTGAGGCTGACTAAGAATCATGGATCAAAGCTTTCCCGGCGGTTGTGTCTGGCGGCGTGGCTGGACGCGGCTTCTGGCACCAAGCAAAATGCAGCGAACCTCGACTTCTTTTGGCCCTGTCTATCTGCATCCCATCCACCATGGCAGATCAACCGCGGTCGACAATAATCGAGAAAAATCCCATTGGGAAAGGCCTCGATGTCTTCCGTGCTTCGTTCAATTCGATATGCGAGGGAAAGAGCATCTTGCGCTCACCGGACGCGCTGGGTCAGCTTGACCAAGAAAGTATGGCCAGCCAGCCTCGCTGGAATGTGGTCTGACCTGTAAGCAGGTATCCAAAATCTCGTTCTCGATCTTCTCTCCGCTCTACGAAACCTCCCCGCCATTCGCTTCCTGCGATCAAAGACAGGCCACGGCACCCTCCGCAGCGATCTTTTGCGACTCGAACTCTCTCTAGACTCCGACGACTTCGACTACGACCGCATCAAACCTCTTCTGAAAGCCGTCCTCGCCGATGATCTAGATGATTATCTGATCTGGGACCAAGCTTACAACGCCGTCACCGAATCCACCCCCCCTCCCCGCCCGACAGTCTCTTCCCTTCAACAAACCCCATGGCTGCGCAACACTAGCAGCTTTGCAAACTCATCCGAGCACCGCAAATATGTGGACGATGTGCTGAAAGAGGAGCTTGGCCCTATGTATGTCGGGCTCCGCAACTTTCACGACGCGTACTTTGGAGGTGTGACCGACCTTGAGACGGTGTCCCAGGCGTTCTTCCAGCAATGCCTCGAAGGCAGTGATCCACTCTTTGATGATGGTTGGAAGGGATGGCCTAAAGATGCGAAGCAGGATGATGTGTTGGGCTGGTTTGCTGACTTCAGCGAGAAGCTGGCGGCATTTGCAGACGGCCACAGGTCAATTCCGACGCATCAACATCGACGAAGGCCGTTGGCAAAGCCCAACTTGCCCATTGACGGTTCTGTGGGGAAACGAAAGATGGACATTGGGTTTGTGAATGATCCTTATGCCAGGAAGGATTCGAGATGCCACTGGTCTCAGATTCTCGTGCCAGGAGAGCTAAAGAGCAACCCGTCCGCCGATAAAGCTTCAGAGGCGTGGCTTGACCTTGGGAGGTATGCGAGGGAAGTGCTTGCTGCCCAGGACACCCGTCGCTTCGTTTTGGGATTTACTATCTGCGGATCTCTCATGAGGGTATGGGAGTTTGACCGGCTTGGGGGGATCGCATCCGAACAGTTCGACGTCAACAAAGATGGGCATCAGTTTGTATTCACGATCTTGGGGTTTCTTTGGATGAACGAGGAGGAACTTGGATTTGATCCGACGATCATGTCGGCAAACCAGGAGCGATTCATCGAGATTAATCGGAATGGTTCGACCGAGCGGATTATCATTGACCAGGTGATGCAGCGGGCGCGTTGCATAGCCGGTCGAGCGACGACGTGTTGGAAAGCCCATCCCGAAGGACAGCCAGAGATGCTGCTTGTCATTAAGGATTCATGGCAATATCCAGAGCGCGATGAGGAAGGCGACCTATTACGCGAAGCGACTAGTAAAGGAGTTGTCAACGTGGCTCGATATCATCACCACGAGGTCGTTCAGATACGCGGGATGGATGACGACATTCGGAGCAACACTCGGCGTGGTCTGGATATTAGGAGAGCTGCGAACTACCGCCCGTCCCGCCCAATGCCGCGGAGCAACATCGCATCTAGCGTATCAAGGGAAGGGCGCAGCAGCAACAGCACCAGCGCCAGCAGGAAACGGTCATCCAGCCAAACTGGCGCCCGTCTTCCTTCTAACAAGCGATCCTGTTCCGCGTCTCCAACGAAGGCCGTCAATACATTACCAAATCGGGTACATCGGCGTGTCATTCTCCGCGACTATGGAATACCCATCTACAAGGCGAGCTCCCGATCGGCTCTGTTGGCGGCGTTCGAGCGCTGCATTGAGGGACACGAGTCGTTGCACAAGGCAGGCTTCCTTCATCGAGACATCTCGGTCAACAATCTTATGATCAACGAGGATGATAATAACCCCTCGTGGCCTTCTTTCTTGATTGACCTTGACCTGGCTATTAGAGAATCACGAGAGGCTACCTCAGGAGCGAAGGGAAAAACCGGGACAAGGGCTTTCATGGCAATCGGAGCCCTACTAGGCGAGCAGCATTCCTTCATGCACGATCTCGAATCATTCTTTTGGGTGCTCTTCTGGATATGCATTCACTACGATGGGCAGGGCAAAGATACTGGACCAACTGAATTTGAAAGCTGGAATTACGAGAGTGACAACAAGCTGGTTCGATCAAAGGTTGGTACCATAGGCGATGAAAGTATATTTCTCAAGATCGCAGAGGAGAGCTTCCTTGCGTACTACCAGCCATTGATCCCATGGGTTAATAGACTGAGGAGGAAGGTATTCCCCAACGGTGAAAGGTGGAAGAGGCCAGAGACAGGGCTCTATTCCTCGATGAAAGAGATGCTTCACGACGCCCTAAAGGACCCAGACGTGTTGGCGGATAGATAGCCCATATCATTGGCATTGCCCCTGAGTCCTTCCATTCTGCCATAGGCAAGAGACTACTCTGTGGGTCGTTGGAGAAGCGTTTGCGTGTCATCAGTCCGATCGATATGTTTCAAACGATCCGGAGTTTGACTTCGAATGCTCGACCTGCGAGGTGCCTTTCTCGTCAATGGGCGCCTTGACGCAACATGCTGCGAGCGCTGCGCGAGAAACACGGCACTGAGGAAATTTCTCCACTACCTGCAACTGCGCCTCAGGGAGCTGTGATGCGCCCCGATACTTATCTTGACTACCTCCTTTGTGATCTAGTACGAGAGAAAGCAAGGAAGAACGAGTTAAGACTGAGCATAATTTTATTCCTTAATTTTTATTTTATCTGTTGTTTCCACGCAGCTTTCTTGGTCAAGCTCTATTGTCATGCTGTCTTCAAACCCCGTACCTTGGTGCGTTCTGAATGTTATTCTAGCTCTCGGTGGAAAGGTTCGAGCCGTTAGGGGAACACTGTAGATGCCCCTTGAAGGGAGATCGCCGCGGACGTAATCGGCAGATGTGTTACGTGATCTCGCGAATCTGGCTCCAGTGGCACGTCTGCGGAAGCAATTTGCGTGTGCAGCCCCGACTTCGGGAGGACGAAACTGGCACGGCCCGACCATCTTTGGAGGGGAATGGAGTGGTGAGCGTACGGCCGGCACCCATCAACAATGCCATCTGATCCGCCACGAGTCTCAATTTGAGTCAGTCGCCTTCTCTGCCTGGCGCGTGCCAAGTTTGGTTCCTACCTTTTCTTATTCTCGGCATCTTTAGGCTTAGGGCCGAGGATTCTTGCCGATACTTCTTCTACGGCCTTCCGAGCCGTTGTTGGACCGTCGACTAGATGCACTTGAGACGCGTGCCGCCTGGCGAAGGTGGTGGCCGTCAGTGCATAGCGAATGCTCCTCTTGTATCGCTCGTTATGCCTGCGGCAAGTATCGACCACCAGTACACCGGGTGAAAAGCACGAAAGAAGGAGGTTGAAAGGAGTATATCAACTGGAGGAGCATGGCGTATGATATGAACTCTTGGCGTATGGGCCAGAAACGAATGGCTAGAGAAGAACTAATCCCGTCATGTGTCTAATTACTCTGACTCGCTCTCCGACTCGCTCTCCACTCGCTCTCCGACTCATTCTCCGTGCCCCTGTCCCGACACTTCCTCTTCCTCTTCCCGCCCCCGTGCTTGCTTCGCTTCTTGCCTCTCTTGCCTACCTTCTTCCTGCCTACCTTCGTCTTGTTCCTCTTGTTCAAAGATCTCTCCTCAACCTCAGAACGGTCACTGAAGTGCCTGGTGTCGTTTTGGCGCCGTGGCTGGCTGTACCACTGTGACGGCGGCGGGAATGAGCCTAAGGTCGGTGGCAGCCGCATGGTAGGTCGATTAAGATCCGGCCGCTTCATAACAATCTGAACACACCGGCTCAACATCTTGGGCAACGTGCCCTCCAAGCGGGGCATGAGCGCCAATTTGCCTGCGATGAAGCCGAAGGCAACTAGACAACGGCCCAGATTGAAAGACGGCCAGTCATTGACGTCTAGTTGTACTGATGGAGTGAAATAGAGGATAGCGTCATATGCCGTGAGCCAGAGGCAGTCCGGGTCTGTTGATTTGTCGTAGGCGAGCGTAGTGAACGGTCTTTGCTTAGCATCCGATGACGACTCTAGCTGATGTAGGTCATCTTCTAATGCCTGCCAATCGCTTGGCCTAGGTTCAACGGCGTGGTCACGGTGCTTATACCTGATCTGAAGGCAGACTTTGTGAGGTCCATGGCGGATAAGATGATCGTAGGTATTCTTGAAACGATCGGAGTCAAGATTGACGGGTGGACGGTCGTAGCAAGATTTGGGGTTGAAAGGACGGTCTCTCTGATCAATCGCGATGTAGCGGCAAGTTGATCAAGAGACGGTGATCGATGATCATCTTCTCGTCTAGCTCTTGCTCAAGGTCATGCTTCTCTATTTGGGACTGCAGTTTTGTCAGTACAAAATCAAGACAACATGGGCGAGGTGGGCTTGCCTCTAGTTCGTTCAGGGCATAGCCTTCAGACAGGCTCGCCTGGGGGTAAGGGTGCCTTCATCAGTGGCTTCGGACGAGGGATTGTCGTGGAAGGGGGTTTTAATCGAGGGCCTTTCAGCGGAGGTAGTGCTCTGAATCATGGTCGAGAAACGCGATGAGTCTTTGAAGACTGCGTAAGAGAGGAGGAGACATAGGGAGAAGAGATGGTGGGGGATGGCCACTATATGTGACCGACAGGCCATGGCAATGAAAGGAGATCGGCCCAATCGGACCATACCTCCTAACCAAGAGCGACCAAAGCATTGCCTCAATCGAGACACATTCAGAGACCTGAAGCCGGCACCGGAAGCACTCTCTTACACACCACCTGTCTCTCTCTGTACCCCTTGTCTAGCTTCCAGCCTATTATCGCCTGCCAGATACGTCGTGGGGCAAGCGAGTACCCTGAGCTTGCATCCATATGTCCAAGTTCCGGATCGTTGATCCTCAACACGCTCTGGGGGCCGCCACCCGTGCTGACCAACCTGTGTCCCCCCTTCCGCACCTCCCAGTTGACGGGCGGCTGAGAGGGAAGTAATAGATACGGCCCACAGATTCCCCCAACCCTACCCTCGCCTGCCCCGGGCCTTGGTGACGACTGGAAGAGCAGCTCCGTTGATGTATCAACACAGGAACTGCGATCTCAACCGGGCTAGAAGCTTATGCAAGAATGAGTGACAAGGAGATGCTTGCAGTTGAAACTTGGATCGGAGCTGCTCTTAGCTACACAAGCTCCATTTACACGCCTCCCTTTTCTCCTCCTCATGCACTACTTCAAGCACCTTTTGCGCCTGCTTCGACTCAGCTCTCTGGGTCTCCTCTAACTCCCGTTCCTTCAGTCCGATTACATTCCGAGCTTCATTTTGCTTCTCCTCTTCCTCCTTAAAATGCTTCTATGTTCTCCAAGTCTTCAGCACTGCACCCCTTAGAGTGTGTACATGCATCAAGGAGACTTAATGCCCCTGTTTCCTTCACTGCGTCTACCCAAGCTTGGACACGGTTCTCGCTGCCCTCATTGCTATTACAAGGTAAGACAACAATCGTAGAGCCAATGGCTGGGTGGCCATCAGACGAGGGAGAATCAAGTTCGAAGATTGTGATCTGCGAAGAGGAAGGATCAGGTTTGAGGACTGTGCTCTGCGACGAGGAGGAACCATGTTCGGAGGCTGCGCTTTGCCCTTCCTCTTCCTTCTGGTCATCAAACCGGGAAGAATCAAGTTCGAAGACCTTTCCCTGCGCCGTCCGGCCAACAGTCAACCCAGCCGGAGGGCCATCGTGAAGCAACCCCCCTGTTTTGTGTTTCTTCAGTTCGTGGGCGGCCGCCTTGGTTGAACGTGGTTGCTTGTTGGCATATGGAAATTAATTCTAAGGAAATTAGCACAAGGATCTTAGCATGGGGGTGAAAGAGTCTGACCAAGTCTTGCGGGCTCGTTGTCGCGGCTCGTGTTGAACTCTGCGCTGTCAGAGGCCATAATGCTGGGAAGCGATGCACAGAGACAAGAGAGATCGGACGTTGTGTTGAGATGAACCGACAATCCTCGGGATAAACAGATCTTTGTTTTATATCCTTGGCCCCCAGACAGCCAACATACACCGCCAGAGCCCCCATGCAATACACCATGCATGCCCAGCAGCCATATCACATCCTGAGGGTTAGAAACTCCCTGGGGCCGCGGCAGGCTTTTCCTTCGAGCTGAAGATGCCAATAAAATTTACTGCCACTAGACTCCAAAGGTCGTGCGGCTATCTGGGAATTTTGTAAAATCGAGAGTCCAAGGTAATAATCATACATCTTTCTTACCATCCTAGAAGTGTTCCTAGTCGTCTCTTGCCATACATCAAAAATATAATCAAGAATGACCCCATCATCTAGGATGATACTCAAGTATTCATGCTCCGAACGCACCCCGTTTTGAGCTTCCAAACGGGGGTATAAATCTATAGGCTGTGATTGGAGGAAATGTCAAACCGGGGCGCGTTTTGAGTATGAATACTTAAGTAGTTTAATTTTGGATTGCTATTAGGCATAGAGAACGAGTTATAAAGATCCCAGTTAATTCGAGGCCCTCTACTTACCATCGGGCCGCATGAGGCCTAACTTCTAATCCACATTTACGCCATAGGATTCTCACGTATAAGGACCGAGGAATAAGTAACTTCTTAACCTCTTGTATATCTTTCTTGGTTTTCCGTAATCCCAAGACGTCTGCTTCTAAAAAGAGCAAAGCTAAGACTAAACAAACGACCCTATGATCACTCGGTACTCATCCTGGTCTCGTTTATTCTCTGCAGCCTGCTTAGAAGCCTGATCCGCCACAACATTCATTGGCCGTGGAATCCTCCAGAACTGAATCCCTAGCCCATCCTCGTCATACCTCTCAGCCTCCCCGAGCAACATCTCCCACAAATCCTTATTCTTCACTGCCGCGCCCGTCTTCGTCTTTCGCTCGCCCATTGCGCAGCCACCCACGTATCCACTCCGTCGCGCCCTTGGCCACATACTCTGAATCTGTCGCGAGAACCAACGTCTTGCAACCCTCGCCTTGCCAGAATCGGAAGCGCAGAGCCCCGAGCACTGAGTTCAGCTCTGTTGCTTATTTGGGCGTGCTTGTCGTCGAAGGGCCCTTGCTTTTCAAGGCGTGCCGAGATGATGCCAGCGGGACGGTCGGTTTCCGGCTTGAAGACGAACGCCCAGCCTGCCCTTGGGTTGGGCTGGCCGTTGTTGAGACAGGCGCCGTCGGTGAAGACCAAGAATTGGGTTGGGTCGTCGCGGCGGATGAAACAAGTCACTGGTGGAATCGCGCGGGTGCTGAGACCGACTGGGAAGAGTTCGTCCGGTGTGGATGTTGCGCTCGGCGGCTCAAATTGAGTGGGAAGGACGCGGCCTGTGCCTCGACTATGAAGCTATAGTCGGCGCAACAGGACCCGCAAATCACCGAGCCGTGAACACCACAGACCAACCGGCCGTCGGGGAGCTCAACAGGGCTATCCATGTCTTGGAGCTTGCACGCAGTGATGAGAGGAGGGATCGTGTCTGGGAGATTGCTTGTTGATACCTTAGACACCAGGAGGCTGATGAACAATCAAGATTCCCTCCACCTCGGCCGTGCCAAGGCAGCGGAGAGCACTATACCTAATCGGCGGGGTCATGTGACGTCATCGAAAATTAGAGGATCATGCGGAGATACTTCGTGCAAAAGAGAAGACCACCCCTGGGAGATATCGTGGGCGCCGGGCTCAAGTTGCGGCCAGCTTCAAACCACGCACTGCCGGCTCCGGATGGGAAAAAGCGTTGACAGGGGACGTGTTTCGGAGATCCTTCCAACCTTGACAAGAGCAGCAACGCTTGTCTGTCTTCTTTCCTGTTTGGCGATGTATGAGCATTTCGACACTTCAGCCGAGCTGGCCTTCTCCATCCCCGGTCTGCAAAGGTGCTCTTTGTCTCTGGCAAAAGTGTTGTTAGATGAGAGTTAGCCGCGCGCAGCGATCGTGGAGCTTGAAGTGGAATTCGGGCTAGCTCGGGACATCTACCACATTTGTGGTGGCAAAGAGCCTGGCCTGATCCGGGGGTAAATTGGTACGGTAGGCCTCGCTTGGTTGCCTTTTCCGGCTCTCGGTCACGTGAATTTTGGGTGGGTCGTCCTTGGATTCCTCCAGCAGGCGCAGCAACCGGTTGCGACACACCTGATACCTTGTTCCCCTACCTACAATGTCCGACCATCTTCATGAGATCCTCCAGCTCCGGCAGGAGCTGGAGGCAGAGCGACGCGAGAAAGAGAAGGCAAAGGCACGAGAGGAGGAGGCAAAGGCACGAGAGGAGGAGGCAAAGGCACGAGAGGAGGCAGAGCGACGCAAGAACCAGAGGACCACATTGGAGGAATATCTATGCAACTGCCATTTCCACCTCTACGAGAAACTCGGACTCGCCGACAGCTCCAAGTCGTCGACGGGATTCACAAAAGTCGAGGGTAAATACTATCCCAAGTGGCTCCGTCCCTGGACGAGCTTCACGAGCACCCAGCGACAACATCATTTTGGAGTAATCAAGAGGGTCTGTAGGGAGAGGCGGCTCTTCCATCAGGCGACTACGACTAGAGATCTTGGAACGACGATCTATCGCAAACGGGCAGGCAACGAGAGAGCGGTCGATCACTTTGAGAAGCTTGCTGTGGAAGATCCTGTCTGGGAAATTCTGCGCCCCGTCTGGGACGAAGAGGAGCTGCGAATAGAATATCGATGTAAGGAGCTGCGATTCAGCAACAACATCCGGGATTTCACGCAACCGAGCGATAATGATCAGGTCAGGAGTGAGGACCAGAGTGGCGAAACGCAGGACCGACGGCGGCGGACCGGACCGAACAAACGAGTGGCGTCCGAGCAGAGAGTCAAACCTCCGCCCACGAAGCCTGACGGAGCGGGTGTCCGTACGCACCTAGGCGGAGACGAGAGCTTGGCGTTTGTGTATGACTACAAGGCAGCTCACAAAATTGCAGTAGAGTATCTGAAGCCGGCTGTTGCGAAGGAGAAGCTGTTCATGGAGGTCATGGAGCGGGTCAACAGCAATAAGTCTCGGAGCGATACCGAACTACGAGGACAAGACAGGGCGGAAGAACTGATCGCTATGGCGCTGACACAGGTCTTCGACTACATGGTAAGGTATGAGGTTGCATACGGCTATATTGCTGCCGGCGAGTCTTTGTTGTTCCTTCATATCGACCGAGCAGACCCGCAGACGCTGTATTGCCATCCGTGCGTACCGAATGAGGACGTTGGGTCAGACGCGGATTGGGCCGACGAGAGGGTGTCCTACACGGCAGTGGCCCAGCTGGCTAGCTTTTGCCTGTTGAGTCTCCGATCTGAAGCCCTCAGAGGAGCTTCACTCGACGCGGCATCGCAGGTGGCTGATGCAACACTGAGAAAATGGAGGGAGCCGTACGAGGATGCCGCGCATCTTCTGGGAATAGAGGACACGGATTCGCCCTCGGCGTCGTCATCACAAGCAACGGAAGGCTCAGAGTTTATGCCTAACTCGGTCTCGGCCAGCCGAGAGGTCTCATTGCGGCCAAGGTCGTCGTGCAGGTCTGCCGCAGTACCTCGCAGATATGAGGATGACGACCAAGAAGGAGACGACGGGCCGGACGGCCATCCATTCCGATCTTGGGCAAGGACGGACGCCAGCAAGCGGAAAGAATGCCCGTCGAGCGGCAGCTCCGAGGGCGACGGGAGGGAGGAGGATGCCGAGATGTCCGAGTCGGCACCTGCCAGGCAATACTGCACGCAGGCCTGCCTATTGGGCCTCAAGAGAGGTTGGGATCTTGACGGCAACTGCCCTAACGTGCTCTCACATCGTCCCGCCGAAGGTGGCACCCGGCACCCTATCGACGCCGATGATTTCACCCGCCTAGTGGGCGAGCGGCTCCGCCGGAACCCGTATCAAGATTGTGAGGCGTTGGACCGTTGGGGCAAGATGGGAGCGACAGGCGTGCTCTTCAAGCTGGAGCTGGCGCCGTACGGGTATACGTTTGTCGGCAAGGGGACGCTGCCGGTCTATCTCAGCCGCCTGGAGCACGAGGGCCATGTCTACGCGTGGCTGGACAGGCTCCAGGGCGAGGTGGTGCCGGTGCACCTGGGACTCGCGCGGCTAGACAAGGGCTACATACTCCCTGGCGGGGATAGGGTCTTCCACATGATGCTGATGTCGTGGGGCGGGGAGACGGCGGCGGACGCGTTGGCCGCGGGCGCTGGCGCTGGCGCGGGCGCGACGGACCTAGCGGCGGAAGTGCGGCGCTCTTCGCAGGCCATCTGGGCCGAGGGTGTTGAGCACGGCGACGAGCGTGATGCCAACCAGCTCTGGAACGACGAGCGCCGCCGCGTCATGCTCGTCGACTTCGACCGCGCAACCCTTCTTCCACGTCCCAAGCACAAGCAGCTTTCCAAGATTTCCGGGAAGAGGAAACGGCAGGGAGACGATTTTGGGAATTACAACTCGAAACTCAGCCTCCAAAGACGCCCACAGTCAGTGTAGCGGCCTTGTTCTATTTCCATTCCTATCAAAGGGGATTGTACGGAGCTAACGTGGTCGGAGCATCTTGGGTAACCTGTGGACCAGTCAGAGTGCGCACACTGTCCATGCTGGAGAGCTCGCTTGACCTTTGGCACTTCAGGAAGCTCTGCAATTTATCGAGGAGAACCGAGAATCGCTTATCACAACCTTCTTTAGCGTGAGTCTGATGTTCTGAGTGATCAACTCACTGTTCTTGCGACGAGGACCGGGACGACCACTGCCGCTGCGGGGTTCAGCTGGCCATTCAATAGAGCAGTGTGAGTGTGCCGCCTTTGGACTCACGGTAGCTCCGTACATGATTACGTTGATCCTTAATTCCTTGGCTGATTTTCTGACGCCAAACTATCCAACGTTCTACCTTGTGCAGTCCGAGGAGATGCATGAAGCTGCGCGGACGGAGGGATGCTTCTTTGATGGGGTAGTGGGACGCCTCATGCCGGAGGAGACTCTGGAGAACCACCTATAGAACGACTGGAATGTGGTTTCCGCCGACCTCAGTCGAGCTGCGTGCTACAGCTCACCTCAGCACGGATCTGCCGCGTCGGGCTCTGATAGTCAACTCGTGTTGATCGGGCGAAATTCGAAATTGAGCGATATCCGTGGGTTCAGACGAGAAACCTAGAGTTGTTGCTTGGTTAAGCGACATTAAATCAACAGTATTGTCTCTGTTTGGCGGACTAGTCGGGAACCCAAGATGGTAACTGCGGACTGGGATCTCCCGTCTGCTTGTTGCCTCTCGGGGTTCGGAAATAAGAAGTCAACTAGTTCGCGTGCCTGCGAGTCAGACAACGATATCTATCATAGATTGGTGGACACATGCTGCTGGCACCTGGGCTGGTGGAAAGAGATGGCTGCCTTAGTACGAAATCACTTAAGTGCAAGAGGTTAGACACATCATGCTATTTGACAGACATGACGTTAGAAATACGTTGTCACCGGGATGGGCCCATTTAAGCCCGACAATGTTTCAGAAGAGTGTGAGAAGATTATAGCAAGGCATCCAACAGGTCTATACATTGATATTAACGATGTTTCATGGCCGTGAACCACCTAGGTCAATCACCTCCAGCGTTGCCTTTGCACACAGTCCGATAAATTCCTCAAGCTTCATCTCTCCCGCAGTCGTATGCTTCAGTCTCAGAACGCTTTCTATCATGCACCGCAGTCCTTCTTGCCCATTGTGCGGCGTGATTTCCTGCTTCTCGCCGTCTCGTACATTATAGAGTATAATACGAGGTGACGTCCCAAACACAGAGGTCAATAAGTAGGCATACGCGCATGCCTGTACGACATGCTCGTTGGAAAGTTGTGACACAAATTTGATTTCCCAGACGGCTTCGACACTTTCCCCGTCATTGCGGCCTAGAGTGGGAGAAGTAGTAAGGATATCGGCTCGACCTTGCAGTCTGGTTTTCTGATTCCCGACACTGAAATATTGCTTGGCTTCGACCTCAAACCTTAGATTTGTGGTCAAATTTCTCAGCTCCCCATGGAGCCGACTCCGGGCAAGGACAAGGTCTCCAGGCTTGATCCAGTCAAATTTGTGATTTTCCATCTGAATAAGGCGTGGTTGATAGCCGGAGGCGCAAGCCTCATATTCGCATGCGTATCGACAAAGCCAAGAGATAAGCTGCTGCGGACAGATTGGAGGTGTCACGTTAATAGCTCTTCGATCGAAACCGAGAGTATTTAGCGTTCCAATGATCATATGCTCGAAGGCGGCGACAATAGCGAGGCCATTTATGTCGCTCACAGCTTCGTGGAACCCCCTTTTCAGGTCCGATGGCACGACATTCGGCACATCAATATGCTCCTTCTCGGGCAGAGGCGGTGAGAGCTGTCGAATACATAGGTCACGCTGAACGATTTCATCGAGAGATTCATCCTGTATATGTCGGGTCATGTCTCGGACCCTACTTGAAGATGGGAGAGTCAGTCCAAGCTCTAAAGGCCGGCCGGGCGCCTCGGGCGGTGCAATTCTTGCTTGATTATTTGTCATATTGACAACCTCGGCTGTCTCATATAGAGCTTCAGCAGATACGAAAGGCATCAGCTCCTTGTCCTCGTTGTGGATCAAGACCAGCTGTTTCGAGGCACGCGTTAGAGCCACAAAAACCTCGTTGGGGCAGCGGTCGTCCGGAAGACCGCGGCCAAAATACTCGAAAAAGGAGGAGTCCATGCCGAAAAGAATGATCAGATCACGCTCGCTGCCTTTGAATTGGTGGATAGTAGAAAGACACATCTTCCCATCGGTCACTTTGTCGTCCAAAGGGCCCTCGTCATCAATTGGTACAGCAATTGGCACGCGGTATTGCTTTGACAATATGTTGGTCAAAGGCTGTAAAGGCCCCCTTTTGCGTATAGACGGTGCTATGATTGCGGTATTCTTAGCTCCGTGGTGCTCAATCAGGGCCGACAGCTTCTCGGCCAACGCAGAGCTATGACGAGGGTAGCACCTCAGGACAATGGGTTTGGGGCCAGGCTTTGAGCTGGTGATGTACTGTTCGCCGCCGAGAAAAGCATGGTTGATAAACTGAACTGTCGGCTCCGATAGTCGAAAGCTTTGGCCGAGTGGAACCCTGGCAAACGGGTAGGGAGTAATAGAACCTAGCAACTCAGGAGCTAGAGTGAGGTAGCGGTGATCAGCACCCCGGAATCGGTAGATGGATTGCCGCTCGTCACCGAGCACGACGAGGCGGGCATGTTGTCCACCTTTCTTTTTTTCGTTGGCCAGGATAAAGCAATTGGTTAGCCAAAAGATGAGCTCGGTACAATCCTGGAATTCGTCCAACACAATGATATCAAAGGGCGCAGAACTCCATTCGGGAAGCTCATTGCAACGAAGGACTTTCTTTCTCTGCTTCCAAAGTTCGGCGTCGTTGCATACAACTCGTCTAAAGAGGGAGCCGGCCATAGCGTGGAAAGTGAAGACAGCGCAATTAGAATAGGTATGAAATCGGCGATAGGTCTCAAGTTGAAGTCTCTTCGAATAGGTGAGTACAGCTACTCGCTTGTCTGGGTGGGCCGCCACAATAGCTTCTGCCGTAGCGGTTTTTCCTGACCCAGGTCGCGCTGACACCACAACATTCTGCACAGAACAGAGTCTTGCAACCTCCAGCTGGTCATAGGATGGGGTAAATGAAGGCTCCTTTCCCCACCGCTGAAGCAGGCCATGGCTGTGTGTGAAGAAGCGAGAAGAGCTGGGAAGGTAAGAGACCTGGCACTGGTGCATCGTTAATACTGCCATGCTAGCTAGTGCGAAAATCACCTAGTATTGTTTCTTCGTTGCAGGTGTTTTTTATTACTTACCAGCAGCCGAACAGTCTGCAGTCGTGCTTGTGGCACTTGACACCAAGTCAAAAACGACAGAGCGATCATCCTATCTCTAGCTTAAGCGAACAAATTGACAGAGATTAGTTGGCGCTACTTAGTAAATTTGAAGAGATTTATTCCTTTAAAGACAGCACAACTCGCTTTTTGGAGGGTACACGTTGTATATCTATGAGGTCACTTTATGTGAATTTGTTGAGTTGTTGGGGCTCACTAATTAGGGTCGCGGTGTATCCGGACCTGACTGTCGGCGCTCCTGAATATCTCGCTCAAACTGGTCCGTATGCAGATATATGAGGTGGAATGAGTAATAGGAGGGCATACGACAGGTCAGACAAGATTGGGGATAGTTCTGTCGTAGAAATGCCCATTCGCCCCATCCAGTACCAAGTTCAATTAGGAAAGGTGCGGCTGGGAGGCTCAGGTTTAGACGTCAGTATACATATCAAGCTTCAGGAAAAAGGAGGCGTATTTGAGCAATCAGCACATGTTTCGTGATACTTATCATTCTGGAGTAAACATTAACTTCTCTCTCTTTACGCAGGTCACTGCAAGCTTGTCCGCCGCAATATTGCCCTCATCCGTTGCGTGCCCCTTAATCCATCGAAAGTAGGTCTGTCCTCCAGCCTTCTCTCGCTCCGCTATCTGCGCTAGGATAAGGCGTATAACATCTTGGTTCTTCACTTCAATACCCGCTATAGTTTTCTAGCCTCTGTTGTCCCAGGCTAAACCCCACTCCATCACACACTTCACTGAGTATTGGCTGTCGCTGAAGATCTGCACTCCTTACTCCAAGGGCACTGATTCAAGAGCTCGCTGTAACGCGGTAAGCTCGGCGCATTAGTTTGTCTGTACCTTGCCCTGGAGGCGCTCTGGAAGATTCCCGAGATCGTGAGGGTCGAATTAGACGCCCAGTCCTGCGCGGGCACCACTTTTGCCATTGGCGAGACAACTACCAATCGGTGTATATCTTGAGAATCTTATTGTGTTTCGGGTTCACATCTACATTCGGGGCCGGCTTCACAGTCTCTGCCGTACTATTATCGACCATAGGCTGGGGCTCGGGCTCGGGCTGGGACTCTGGCTTCGAATGTGCTGGGGGCCGTCCCGTTTTTCGTAGAGCTTCAATAGCTTGCTGATTGCCATATCTCCTGATATAATCCACCGCTTCGGCTTGTGATGAAAATCGCTTGTGCTTGGATCCCTTGACTCCCTGAGTAGCTGCTGAGGCCTCTGCCCAATCCGTGTAGATGCCTGTCGGGTTGCCTACTGCCACCGCGTAGAACTTAACAGACTGCTTTGATGTTGAGGCCAACTTCCTTCCCGCAACAAAGTCTATAGCGTCCTGTTTGGAAATGAATGACTTGACTACAAGGGAAGACAAAAAACCCTTAGCTACTTTCCCTGTGTTTTCGGTTCAAGTGCATACTCACACGTGGCACCCTTAAACCCCGATGTCTGCTCTAAACACTCGGCATATGTTAAGTAGATACCGGGATGGAGCCCGGTCTTAACAGCATAGTACTTGTATGCTTTATCCATTGTTACGTTCTTGAGGAAGAGCTGACTGCGGCGGCTTATACCACGCCTTTGCATTTGTCCGATCTAGGTTGGTGGAAATATTAGGTGCCGTCAGCAAAATGAAGAACATAGAGAAGCGTGAAAGAATGCCAGCCGATTCGAGGTCATCTACTTACCATCGAGCCGCAAATAGCTTCACCTATGCAAAAACAAGACTTCAGTTTCATCATTATCATAACAAATTAGGTGAAAGGTCCAAAATCAGATCGTGATCTTTGTGTTGTGCCTAGAACCAACTCGGCCACGTAAGCTCAACAATTGTTCGTTGCATAACAGAGACCGTCCATGCCATGACGTCTTTGAATACCCCTGGCTTTAGGGCATCTTCTAGCTTACTCAACCTCAAAATCGGCTCTGCTAAAAGGAATCTGAAAGGTAGGAGCACAAAAGAATACCGCCAAAAGTCAAAATAGAGTTGAGTTATGGGCTTTGCGTTATAAAGCCAGCCATCCAGGCCAAGGTGTCTCCTAACGTCGCTTACCACCATGTCATACTTGCATAAGTAGAGAGCAATGCAGTGTAATTTGCGGCAAGAACTGACATGCCATATAGATGATGTAGTAGTACAATTAGCATATTCTCTTGCACCCGGTATCAGTTCTATTGTACGCCTTAATTATTAGACTAGCCCTGATATTGACTTCCATCATCTAGCCGGAAAAGCGATGAAAGACATTCTTGCAATGAAACAACACGATAGAAATCGATCTCACGTTTTCAATAAGCCTCCAATTCCAAGATAAGAGTAGAAACCCCCGGCCAATAAGCAAACGTATCACCGTCAAGCGTGAAATCATCGTTGTCATGTCCAGCTCCCCCATACTGGACTCAGCTTGACCTGCCCAGCAGAATTGCTGGGAGCGATACAGACTATCTAGTAGTTTAGGATTTCGTGCTTGGGAATATTTCGACCGCTAGGTGTGACCCAGAGCATGGAATCATGCCCTAATCGACATGGAAACCAGCGGGTGAACCAGATTAGCCCAAGAACAGCCCGTGCTAGAAGCAGGGGCCGATAGGGATACCCAGCAGGACCCGTTCAGATTGACGTCACCGTGTGCCTTTGAGCACCACTGGTTGCTGGATTCTCGAACCTTCTGTCGGGATGATAAATATGATTAACAGCGGAGGCCTAGAGAGCGGGGGCGAGAAGGTGGCACCGTGTATGGGACAGGGCGGGCAAGCGACCTGTTCGATCTCCTGCAAATCCTCGAACTGCCCGGGGATGCGGATCAGCCAATAATGCGTCTTTGCATCGAACGGTTGTAACGCGAGATTGCGGCTTCGTCAGACATTGACGAGGTTCAAATATGACAAATTATATACCCTGTGTTTGCATGTCTTCAAGTCAAACTCGCCCGCAAAGATTTCACCCCCGTGGCAAAAACATCTAGTCCATTCTTCCGTAGCGTCCACTTTCTCAGAGCATCGAGCTCAGTATCGAAGCGGACGACCCGATGAGTGACGATTTCTCTAGGCTATCCGCAACGAGAGCCGCCAGCGCTGGTGGGGGCATCTTTGTGAAGCTGCGAGTGGAATTATGACAGCTTCTGATGCCATGAGTTGAATCTATCGTGAAGCTAGTCATTGATCAAGTTCACGAATTCGGTGTGCTAGATACAAAAGCAATGCTTTGCGTGTCACAAGGCTACCAAAGCGTTGCGCTTGAAGAACACAAACCACAACGATAAGACGTGCTGACTGCACATTATGCGCTCGCATCCAGATCTTTCAGAACCAACTTTGAAAAATTCCTCCTACCCTGCACGACTATTGTCTAGTCGTCTTCTCTTAATACGGGGCGGCGAAGGCACAGGCCGT